>DVPS01000003.1:0-149056 GCA_018239305.1 Oxynetra semihyalina | reverse complement strand
GTGCTTGCGGGTGCTGCTATTTATTTTACTGGTTGGTTATGGATAGATCCCGTAGTTGGTTTATTGGTTGTAAGTATCATTATTTGGGGTGGTTGGAATTTACTTCAACGTTCTGTGGAACTAATTTTGGGTGCAGTTCCTTATGGAGTAAATCAAAAAGCGGTATATACTTATTTAAAAGAGTTGCCCGGGGTTGAAGAAGTTCATGATTTACATATTTGGGGGTTAAGTACTCAAGAAACAGCACTAACTGCGCATCTAATCATGCCAGAAAGTCGCTTATCAGATCAGGAATATTTAAAAATCAATCAATTTTTGGCTAAGGAGTTTCACATTCAACATGTAACTATACAAGTTGAACAAGGACAAAGAAAATACCCTTGCGCCCACTCCTTAATTTGTTAATTTACTAATACGCATTGATTGATTCTTAAGGTAATTTACCAAAAATTTTTGGCCTATTTAATGTTTTTTCTACTATATGTAACGATAGGTTTATTAGCAGGATTTTTAGCGGGATTATTAGGTATAGGTGGCGGAACAATTTTAGTTCCTGGTTTACTTGCCATATTTTCACATGCAAATATTCCTAATAATTTGCAAATGCACATGGCAACCAGCACGGCATTAACGTCTATTATTTTTACTTCGCTTATTGCTGTTTATCATCAACAGCGTAGCTTTTCTATTAATTGGCTTTTATTTCAACAGTTAGTTCCAGGAATGTTTGTTGGTATAATAACGGGAGCGTTATTAGCTTTATTATTGTCTACCCAAACTTTAAAACTATTATTTAGCTTATTTCTTTTTTCGGTTGCATTTAAACTCTATTTTCATAGAAGTCCAGCTATAAAAAAAGAAATTATTGTCTTAACCACTTTAAAAAAATTGTCCATAGGTTTTTTTATTGGAATCATTTCAGGATTGTTAGGTATTGGTGGGGGGGCTATTTCAGTTCCGGTTTTTTTACGTTTGGGTTTGTCGACGCACCATGCCATTGCAACTTCTTCTGCTTGTGTTTTGTTACTTGCAATCTTGGGAGCAATAACATTTACTTTAACCGGCTTGCATGCTAATAATCTTCCATTAGGAAGTCTTGGATTTGTTTATTGGCCGGCGGTCCTAGGAATATCGATAGGGAGTGTACTTTTTGTCCCTTTAGGTACAGGACTGGGAAAACGCATTTCAGGGAAAATTTTGCGTAGATTTTTCGCGTTTTTTCTTTTTGTATTGGGTATCACCCTCATAATCTATTAAAGTATCGATATGTCTTCAAATCTTTCACAGCCCATCGGCATATTTGATAGTGGTATTGGCGGCTTAACCGTCGCTCAAGCTGTTACTAAGCTATTACCTAATGAATCTATAATCTATTTTGGAGATACCGCCCATGCACCTTGGGGGGATAAGTCTGCAGCAGCCATTCAAGCTTATTCCATAAAAATTTGTGATATGCTGCTTAAGCAAAATTGCAAGCTGATATTAATTGCTTGTAACTCCGCTTCGGCTGTAGCTTATGAGTTAGTCAAAGAATATGTGGGCCGTAAAGCGATTGTAGTTGATGTGATTGACCCTATGGTTAGTTATTTGGCCAGAAATTACATTGATAAAACAATCGGTTTGATTGGTACTAAACAAACCATAAATTCCAATATCTATAGAAAAAAACTAGATGAATTGGGTATAAATATTCGATTAAATTCACTAGCAACTCCCCTACTTGTACCATTGATCGAGGAGGGTGTTATTAATCAATCTATTATGACTGATGCGATTAAGTCTTATCTGAATGAATTATCGCTTCATAATCTTAATGCCTTAGTATTAGGCTGTACGCATTACCCTTTAATTAAGCAGCACATCAAAAGCTTTTATAACAATGCTACGGTTATTATTGATTCAACGGATATTGTTGCTGAGGCTGTAAGGAATTTACTTAAAGAAAACAAGCTATTGGCTCTAGAATCTAACACTTCCAAAAAGAAATTTTATGTCTCTGACTACACAACGGCTTTTTCTTCTTTAGCTCGCCTATTCTTCAAAATGCCAGTTATTTTAGAGAGATATCCTTTATGGGAGTGAGTAATAGGCTACGATGAAGTAGGTTTTGTCACTTTTAGCGTAAAATTGCTTGTGGTAGAATAGGTAAATTTTTAGACTTACGAGGGAATTGATATGGCTTCTAGTCAAATACGTTATAATACGGGTCTGGAGTCTGTTTTAGCCACCAACACGATATTACGACAAACTTACATACTCCTCGGACTTACACTGATTTTTAGTGCAATAACCGCAGGGCTTGCTATGTTCACGAATGCCCCTCCCTTAAATCCTTTTGTCACACTTATTGGATATTTTGGACTTCTATTTTTGACCAATTTTACGCGTAATAGCTCTTGGGGGCTATTATCTGTGTTTGCCTTAACAGGATTCATGGGATATACGCTGGGTCCGATTTTAAATCATTATATTCATGGATTTACTAATGGGCATGAATTAGTCATGATGTCACTAGGGGCTACGGGGCTTATCTTTTTTGCCTTATCGGCCTATGCCTTAACTACTAAAAAAGACTTTAGCTTTATGACAAGCTTTTTGCTGGTGGGAATGATAGTCGCTTTTCTAGCGAGTTTAGGCATGCTTTTCTTTCACATACCCGTATTAATGCTAACCTTGTCTGCGGTGTTTATTTTATTATCATCGGGTATTATTTTAGTGCAAACTAGCCAAATTATTCATGGCGGTGAAACCAACTATATTATGGCAACTGTAACACTTTACGTATCTTTATATAATATATTTTTGAGTTTATTAAATTTACTCGGCGCATTCAGCGGTAATCGGGATTGAATACTGGCTTCAATATCTGGTTTAAAGAGGTTGGCTAGAATAAATATATATTAAGATAGCTACATTTCTTGGCTAGGTTTTATTCTTTAAACAGCTTAATTTTTGCTCTATTTGGCTGGAACAGAAAAAGCTTCTCAACTATCCTTAAAGGAAACTTTAAAGCAGATAAATAAAACTCAGCTTGAATTGCTTCATCTTTATTTTTAAAAAGCTATTTAGTTTTCTTGGCAGCAGGTGGTAAATGTCAGTTTTAATAGTTAATGGGGAGAAGATTTTAACCGATCAACTTGGGTATCTTGTTCATTCTGCCGATTGGCATGAAGAAGTAGCCACCAAAATAGCCAAAGATGAGGCAATAATACTTATTAAAGATCATTGGCATGTTATCTATTTTTTGCGAAATTTTTATCAGCAGTACCACAAAACTCCTCCAATTAGAATGCTGGTTAATCAAATATCGGTGCAATTAGGCTCTGACAAAGCCTGTAGTATCTACCTTAATAATCTATTTCCAAAGGGCATACTTAAGCAAGCAAGTAAGTTGGCAGGATTGCCTAGGCCCACCCGTTGCATGTAGTCTACCCAAGAAAATTTCAAATTTTTTTAATTAAACTTAAATTTAAAAAAATAAAACAATGTAAAGGCGGAAACATGAATTTTGAAGAACTTCAAAAACTGATTAAAGAAATAAAAAGTAAGAAAGTGCGAGATTATTTGTTGGGCAATCTTAACATTGAATATGAGCTTGATTCTTTAGGCACAACTTCATATACCATTGAGCAAGCTACCAAAAGGTTTAAAGATAAAATAAAAGCTTGTAAAAATATTGAAGAAGATTTTTCGGAGAAAATTATTCCAGCTGGGGAGACTTATCTTTTAATAGAAAAATTGGACACTTTAAGACTTTGCTTAGCTAGATTGTATGATAATAAAATACTAACTAGAGATGACTTTAATCAGATAAAATTCTTTGTTTTTAATTTTTTAACTTTTCAGGACATTCATCTTAAGCTAAAAGTTTTCGATTTGACTATAAAATTATTAGAAGAAACTTTTAAATCCCTTAAGTTTAATATAGATTTTATGGCTATTTTCAATGCGCTAAAGTTATTAATTAATAATCCCGGTGCTTTTAAGTCTGAAAATTTAAATAACATAAATAATTTATCAAAAAAAGATATAAAGAAGAATTTTTATGGAATTGTTTATCGTTTGAATAATAAATTATTTTTTCAAGAATTATTAACCCTTTTATTAGAAAAAATAAAAAAAATGAGTAATGATTCTTTGCTAATGCAGTTTAATCATGAATTCATTATTTTATGCGCTGAAGATTCCAGACTGGATGCTGATGATTATATTCAACTCATAACTTTAGTTTTTCAATCACTTAGATGCTATGAAGTAAGATCTAAAAATCAAAGTTTTGTAAATTTTCAAGAAAAATTGAAACTAAAAAGTTTAGATAATTCTTTAGCAGAATTTGAAAATGAATTCAAAGAAAGAATGCCACCTTTAATGGCGAAATTGGATGGTTCCTTTTCTAGTCTAGATGGAGACAAAATACAAGAACCTGATATAAGTATTTATTTTCCAGCTTTAATAAAAAACGAAAAATTAAGGGGTAGATTTTATGAAGCACAATTTCAAGTTTTAAATAAAAAGACACCTCCTCCTAATTCTTTTATTCAATATTTATCTACCGGATTAGAAAAAATTAGCATGACAGCAAATGGACTTAAAATAAATGCTAAAGAAATAGTGGTAGATACCAGAGAAAATCTAAAAGAAATCGCTGGGACAAGTACTAAGCGTCTAAAAGAATTTTTCGAACAATCATCTGAAAATTCTTGCGCTGGAGAAAATATAAACCTTGGTGAGATTAACCATAATCAGTCCTTAAAACTGGAATTAGCAGCCGTTAAAAATGATTTAAATGTATGGTATTTAACGCTTAGTCATTACAATGTACCGTCTAATAAAATAGATACTTTTTTGATTGATCTAAATCAGAGACCCGAATTTCTGATAAGTGCTGTTCGCTCAAATATTGTTGAACAATTTAAAGAGCTAATTAGCAGAACTATAAAGGAACTTGAAAAAATAAATACAGAGATTGTAAAAAAGGGTTATTGGCAAGCTAAACTAGAGATTAACCAGCCTAATTTTGCAAAAAAATTACTACAACGCGGGTATTTTAATTTTGCTTTTTCAATAAAAAAAATTAAAGCTAAATTAGGGGAAACTCCATTCTTCGGTAGAATCACTGATTTTATCTCGCGACAAAGTTTTTGGACATTGTTGTTTAGTTTCGGTATTGTACGGTGGCCTTGGATGGATAAAGCTACTTTTGCTCACAACTGGGCAGAGCAATTGTGTTTACCTACAATTCTTAGCGAAACTGAAAAATTAAAAACCTCAGAGTACAACGAAGCTTTTCTTAGAAAAGTAATAACACTATCAAAAAAATTTTTTCCGCATAAAAACCAACCTATTATTCAGATTCTAAATGATTTTAAAAGCTATATAGAAATCACAATTAAGAAATTAGACGCAATAACCCAAAAAATTGAAGATAGTCTAAGTGAAAGTAATTATGCTACTCTCATAGGTAGCCCAGCAAATGGATTATTTGCAAAAAAAATTAGATCTTCTAATTTAGAAGATAATTCAAAGACTGATGTAACAACATTGAGCTTAAATTAGCTCTTATTGCATAAAAATTAAAAAGTTTTTGAGTTTAAATTATAATAATAAAACAAACAAAGAGAATTCAAATGGCTTTTGAAATTGAATTAGGCCCTATAATAAAAAAAATTGATAAGCAATATCACGGCATTATCGAAATAATAAGCAGTCGTCCAGCTTCCAAAAACTTGCAGGAAATTCAGCTATGGATCCAAGAGCAAGTTGCAAATAAATCTTTATCTAGTCAAATTCCTTTGATAGCGATTGTTATAGATACAATTTTTCAATATCTTAAAAAGGAATCAGACAAAGATAAAACAAATTTTATAGAGAACTGTTTGACTAATTTGATAAATAATTGGAATAATTTATCTGAGGAGAAGATACAGGAAATTACTGATAAGCTAAAGGAATACAATAGTACCAACGATAAAGAAGCCCAAGGGGTATTAAAAGAATTTATTGGTAACTCTTCTGAATCTACAAAGCTCCTTAGAGATATTTCAAAAAAACTAGTATTATCTTGTGAAAAATCCTTATCAAGTCTTTCTAATCCCTTTAGAACTGAATTTAAAAATACTCCCTCCGCAATACATTTGGCAACAGAACCAGGCGTATATCCTGCCCCATTTTTTAAAAGCTCTTCTCCAAAGTTATTTGCAAATAATCTAGATAAATGTAAAAAAAAAAATAAAATTAGAATAATAGACTTTGATGAAGATGGAGTTGGTTATGACATTAGTTCTCCCTATTTATATTTAAAGGAAATTAAAAGATTAAGTGACATTAATTTAGAAATTGAACTATCCACGAAGATTAAAAAAAAATCATTATTAGAAGATTTTCTAAATCAAGAGTTAGTACGTTTAGGAAGAATTGAAAATCATGAGCCGGACATAAAAAAAATAGAAAGAAAAATTAAAATTTATGAATTTGATCTTTTTGCTAATCAAGAAGAAAAGGCTATTAGGCAACATAATATTGAGCAGAAGAAGAAAAAAACTAAAAAAGATCAAGAACGCAGAAAAACCAGTAAGGCACTAATCCCAGAGATATTACCCATTTTGAAGAAAATTAACATCTATAAGAAAAGATTTAATTTACATTCGTTGAGTTTAGACCCCTTTTTGTTTAAAGGATGTGATAATGGTTTTTTTACTACTTTTTTACAAACAATTAATTATGAAAAATTTAATCAGTTAATTAATTCTGCAGAATATATTATAATTACTATCAATAAAATAAGAAAAACTTTAAAGAAAATTGATGACTTTTCGGAAAGTTTAGGTATTAGTTCCAAATATGTAATTTGTTTAAATAATTATTACAGATTGCTTAAGGTAAATTTTAATAAAGAATGTATTGGAAACTTTTTAGAAAATGCACTGATTTTGTTTGAACAAAGAGCTTTGGCTTTTGATGTTAATTATTGTTTATTGAACAGATCAACTTTAAGAAATAAAATTCATTTTTCTGAGCCTGCTTTTTTGGATAACTTTATTTCATCCAATAATAATAAACAAATTTATAAAATACTTGCCGATGGAATAAAACAGTTTCTAAATAAAAAGAGAGACAATCAAATTTCTGCTAGAGATTTAACGTTTAGAAGTTATAAAAATTTGATAAAAAATTTTTTTTCATTATTTACAGAAGAATATTATTTGTCAAATAAAAAAATTAAGGAAAAATTCAACAAAAGAATTTTTTTAATTTGTTCTTCACCTACTTCCATTGACGAAATGAAAGCTGCTTTAATTAACTTAAGATGGTGGCAATTTTCTTTATTGCATGTTGGTATTATCTTTTTATTAAAAAGGGGATTTCGAGATCGTTTATCACAAGAATTATTTTTAGATTTATTGGAAGAGAAATTTCAAGAAATTGATGAAAAAAAAGAACCTAATGCAGAAAACATAGATAAATTGTATGGTATCAAAAATCATATCAATTCATTAAAATGCAAAATCCAGGATCGTTCAATTGATTTAAATTCTCTAAAACTTCTGGATTCTCGCCAAGGGATAGTTGATAAATTAAAAAGCCATAAAGAAATTAAGCACTTATTAGATAATATTATTGAATTATCTGACCAAGCTTCAAGCTGTGTAAATCAATTTAATAATCTAAAGAACGCCTGCTCTAGGGAGAGTGAAAAAAATCCAGAAAGGGACGAAATCTTTCAGTTTGATAAAAATACTTTAAGTAAAGTGCAATTCACCCTGAAATTTAGGTAATATTTATAAAATATTTTATTTCCATTTTATATTACAACCCACGCTTGGTATTTGCTGTGGATTGACTGGTTTGCCTTCTAGAATATTATCTAAAGCCAAGCGAATGTCTTTACCTGTTACTGAAATTTTATTTCCGGGTCTAGATCCGTCTAATTGGCCTCGGTATACACATAATAAACTTTTATCAAAAATAAAAAAATCTGGCGTGCATGCTGCATGATAGGCTTTAGCTGTATTTTGAGTTTCATCATAAAGATAAGGAAAGCTAAGACCTAATAGTTTTGCGAGCTGAGTCATCTTTTCAGGAGCATCTTCTGGGTAGGCTATAGCATCATTAGCGCTGATCGCCACAAAAGCTATACCCCTCCTTTGATAATCCTTAGCTATCTGCACTAGTTCATGAATGACATGTTTTACGTAGGGACAATGATTGCAAATAAACATAATAACAGTGGCTTTTGAGCTTTGACTATCTTTTAAACTATAAAATTCACCTGAGGTTGTATCCAGTAGTTTAAAATCAGGTGCTGGTGTGCCCAATGTGAGCATTTTCGAAGACGTTAAGGCCATAATTTTCTCCCCTTTTGCAGTTGTTCCAGGTATTATAACTTAAACCCTCATTTATTAAATTGAACTATGGCTAAGCTTTATTTTTATTATTCTGCTATGAATGCAGGCAAAAGCACCGCCTTATTGCAAGCAAGTTATAATTATCAGGAGCGGGGCCTACAAACACTTCTATTTGCTCCAGCCATTGATAATCGCCATAAGCTGGGATTCATAAGCTCAAGAATTGGTTTAAACGCTAAGGCACATTTATTTTCCCCAAGTGATAATTTACTGGAGCAAGTCGAGGCTCATTTAAGTCAACAGCAAGGATTAAAATGTGTCTTAATCGATGAAGCCCAATTTCTGACAAAAAAGCAAGTTTTACAATTGACCTTTGTCGTTGATCGTTTGAATATCCCAGTTTTATGTTATGGGTTACGCAGTGATTTTCGTGCTGAGTCTTTTGAAGGAAGTTTGTATTTATTGATATGGGCGGATGAGATTAACGAGATAAAGACAGTCTGTCATTGTGGGCGCAAAGCGATTATGAATATTAGATTTGATGCTGAAAATCATAAAATTACGGAAGGCAAACAAATAGAAATTGGGGGAAATGAACGCTATGTTTCAGTTTGTAGAAAACATTTTAAGTTAGCCGGGTTTGAGCTTTAGGATTTTCTTAAAGTCAGTTCTTAGTATAGTATATCATTGGCTGTTTTAGTTTCTTTTAATATTTTCTTAATTTTATCCACTTAAAATAAACTCTTGAACCCGGTTTCAAGTCACAACTTTTATCAAAAGTGAATTTTATGCCAAATAAAATTTCTGCAATCTATCCCGAAGGCTATATTAAAAAATTCTTTTTAGCAGGTACAGTTGCTGGGTTTACTTTTATCAAGAATAATGAGCAAGATAAATCTAACGAAAAATTTTCTACAATTCAGCAAATTCTTAATAAGATTAAACAAAATAATTTTGATAGAGACGAAGTTAGTCCTGATGAAGTGTTGTTGAATTTATTTAAGTTTTTATGCTTTATTCAGGCTTGGTCTGATTCTAAGGAAAACTGGGACGATGAGGATAAACATCGCCAAATGAAGTTTAAAAAAGATATAAGAAAATTGATCAGGAGATTTATACATGTTGGTTTATTTATAAGAACTGCTGAGATCTTACTGCAGTTTGAACAGTGTGCAGAAGAAGATGAAAAAAATGAAATTAAACAATTGTTGGAAGAATTAGAGCAATATGATGGGGAAAAAGAAGAATTAATTAATGTTATTAAGAGATTTTTAGAATATAAGCAGTTTACGCTTAATTTTGAAAACAATGAAGACATCGAAAAAATTAGCAGGGAAAACTTTGTAGCCGCCTCTAAATTAATTTCCGAGTTTTCTCTTTGGCCTGACAAGTTTCTTTATAGTTGTGGTTTTAGTATCGGATTACTTGCCTCATTAGCTTGTGGTTTAAGTACAGGCGCTGCTATCTTTATATTGTTAGCCAGTTTTAGTTTGCCATTAGGGTTTACAATACCTTTGAGTATACTTATTTTTATTGCAGGTACTCGAGCTAATTTTCAACTTTTTTCGCAACATATACCGCAATTTTTTCATGATCTTTGCATAAAAGGTAGAATAACTGAATGCATTGATCAACAAGGTAAAAGTATTCAATTATCTAGAGGTAAGAAATTTTTACTTTTGCCGTTAGGTTTTTTTTCTTTATCAGTGGGGATTACAGCGGCAGCCATTACCTACCTTGAAGGTACAAAAATGATAGCGCTTATTTGCCCAGCATTGGCTGCAACTTGCCCACATTTGACTATTGCCCTCATGGGTGTTTTAGCGGCTGCGCTGTTAATAGGCTTAACCATTGTTATGCTGAGAACCTTCATTGGTGTATTACAGTCGAAATTTTCCTGGCAAGACTTTAAAAATGATGTTCAAGCGAAATGGCAAGATATAACACCTACGCAGATTTTTGCTCATATATTTAGAGTATTGGTCATGGCAGCTGCTTTTTTTGGTTTGGTTTATCTTGATTTCACCGGGACCACCACTTTAGCTGGTTTATTAGGATGGGTTGCTGCCGATGCAATAACTATCGCCGCAATTCTTGGCGATCTACCCTTTACTTTAAAAACCGCATTGGCTTGGTGTAATAATTTATTTAAGCGAAATCATTCTAATCCTAACCAGACAAAAGATATAAGCTATTATCTAGCACAAATGGTGGAATTTTTGGCATTAATAATTAATGCTGTGGGTAATGCGGCGCTGGTATTTACCGACTCATGTGTTTCTCGTGTGGCGAGTATCGCTTGTTTTATGAATTCATATGCAAGTAATCGTATCCAAGAGGATGACGGTGTATTAATAGAAGCTAGAAAAAATGCTAGCGAAAAATCTATAGGCTCATTGCATAACTTTTTTAAGTTAGATTGCCCAGTTCAAATTCCAAGGGCTAATAATGAGGTTAGCAATAATGAATCAGAAGAAAATCTTTTCATCCGATCTGTTTAGCCCCTTATATAAAATGATTTTTGGACAATTCACCTAACTTGCTATACACTACGTTTTCTAAATGGTCCCTAAAAATAAAAGACAAAAGATTGTAAGTCTACTCTCTCTGAGACATTAATGGCCAATACCATCCTTAAGCGGATTTATTCTAATCTAAGTTTTTTTAAGCTACAGCCTTGGCTGGTTTGCCTTTCTGCAGCGCTTTTTTTCTTTTATGAATTCGTCCAAATGGGTATGTTTAACTCGATAAGCCAAGAGTTAATGCATGATTTTTCTATAAATGCGGGCCAATTAGGCTTTTTATCTGCAACTTATTTCTATGCAGATGTTATCTTTTTAATATTTGCTGGAATCCTCGTGGATTGCTTTTCTATCCGTGCCATCATACTCAGTGCGATGGTTATGGTAGTCCTCTCCACATTTCTGTTTTCTTTCAGCCGTTCATTTGAAGTGGCGGCTTTTAGTCATTTTATAGCTGGTATTGGTAACGCCTTTTGTTTTCTAAGTTGTATAAAATTAGCAACACGTTGGTTCCCTTCGCAACGTTTAGCCTTCATCATTGGAATTATCATTACTATAGCTATGGCCGGAGGCATAATCGCCCAGACTCCTTTTGCATTGGTAGTGCATGCGCTAGGATGGCGAAAGGCAGTAATGATAAATGCCGGATTAGGGCTATTTATTATTTTGTTGATTTACTTTTTTGTCTATGATTATCCTAAACATCAACTCCCAAAGAAAAACACAGATATAATCTTCAGCCCTATTTCAGTGATTAAAAGTATCAGTTTGTCTTTACAGAATAAGCAGAATACTTTAGCGGGAATCTATACCTGTCTTTTGAATTTACCGATTATTTTACTGGGTGCATTATGGGGGACCTTGTATTTAACACAAGTGCATCAGCTTGAGAAAACTCAAGCATCATTGGTTGCAATGATGATTTTTTTAGGGACTATTATAGGCTCACCTCTAGTGGGTTGGTTTTCAGATTTTATTGGTAGGCGCAGGTTACCAATGATAATTGGGGCTTTACTTTCTTTATTAATTTTACTGGTAATAATGTTTATGCCAGCATTAAATTTTTATGGTTTGCTTATTTTATTTTTACTCTTAGGTTTTTTTACAAGTTCACAAATTATTAGCTATCCTTTAATTGCAGAAAGTAACCCTAGGCATTTGACAGGCACATCGACTAGTTTAGCTTCAATATTAATTATGGGCGGCGGTGCTGTGTTCCAACCATTATTTGGTTGGTTAATTGACTTACATTGGGATCATACTTTTTTGCAAGGTGTACCTTATTATTCTACTAGTAATTATTATTATGGCATGGCTATTTTGCCTATTGCTTTTATGGTGAGTTTAATTGCTGCATGCTGTATACGTGAAACTTATTGCCAACCCTTTATTCATGGAAATAATCTATGTTGACTTCAGCCGTTAATAAGAACGTTTCTATAATAAATAAAAAACAATCGTGGATTGTTTGCTTTTCAGCAGCATTGTTTTTTTTCTATGAATTTATTCAAATGAATATGTTCAATGCAATTAGTGGCGATCTAATGCATGCTTTTTCTCTTAATGCAACCGGATTGGGTAAACTATCGGCTTATTATTTTTATGCTAATTTATTATTTTTACCTATTGCAGGGGCCCTATTAGACCGATTTTCTACGCGTAAAATCATTCTTTCTTCTTTGTTTCTTTGTATTGTTGGTATTGCTGCTTTTGCAATGACAAGCTCATTTTTTTGGGCATCTATATTTCGGTTTATGAGTGGTATAGGCAGTGCTTTTTGTTTTTTAAGTAGTATTCGACTTGCTTCACGTTGGTTTCCTGCAAAAAATATGGCTTTAGTGAGTGGCTTAATTGTAACCATGGCTATGACGGGGGGTATGGTTGCGCAAACTCCTTTGACTTTATTAGTGGAATTAGTTGGGTGGCGTCATGCTTTATTTTTTGATGCCAGTTTAGGCGTTATTATTTTCTTAATAATTTTTGGTTTTGTTAAAGATTATCCAGGGAACCTACATCAAGAACATAAAAACTTACATCAACAACTGTCTGAATTGGGACTTTTTAAAAGTTGGCGACTCGCTTATTTAAATCCTCAAAATAGTTTATGTGGGCTTTATGTGTCCTTGCTCAATTTACCCGTTGCTCTGTTAGGCGCTATTTGGGGAAGCTTATTTTTACAGCAAGTGGACCATTTTTCTGCAACGGAAGCTTCTTTCGCTCCAAGTTTGCTTTTTATAGGAACGATCGTTGGTGGCCCTATTATGGGTTGGGTATCTGATAAAATTCAAAAACGTATACCATTGATGATGTTTGGTGTGATTATTTCTCAGTTATTAGTGATTACAATTATATGTCTGCCAGGTTTTTCTGTTTTAACCATCGCTTTATTATTTTTTGGTTTAGGTTTTTTTAGCAGCAGTCAGGTTTTGAGTTACCCTTTAGTTACTGCCAGTAACCCAAAGAGTCTTACTGCTACTTCGGTTAGCGTTGTATCTTTTATGGCAATTGGAGGTTACGCAATATTTCAACCTTTGTTCGGTTGGCTGATGGATGCTAACTTTCAAGGGACGATAGTAAATCAAATTCGAATCTATTCACCTAGCGATTATCATCGCGCTTTACTCATTATACCCATAGGTTTTTGTATTGCATTTATTGCCACGTTTATGATGCGAGAACCACGACCTAGCTAGGAATCCCTCTAAATTGACTTGTGGGAAAACTTAATTGGCTATTTTAAAAAAGATTCGATAGTATACTCATCGCGTTTGAATTTTGGCTATATTATGGTTCATTGCAATCTCGTGAGTTTTAGTACATTCCGGTTGCTTATTTTGTCCGTTCTTGCTAAAAATTCAA
This sequence comes from Oxynetra semihyalina, assembly GCA_018239305.1. Taxonomy (NCBI): domain Eukaryota; kingdom Metazoa; phylum Arthropoda; class Insecta; order Lepidoptera; family Hesperiidae; genus Oxynetra; species Oxynetra semihyalina. The sequence continues at coordinate 135,330 of DVPS01000003.1, read as the reverse complement.
TGCTAAAAAATTGCTAAAAATAAGTATATTTTTTAAGGTTTGAACTCAATTTTAATCATATTTCTCTTTTTTAAGTTGAGAATAAAAATGGATGATTACATAACTTTTACCTCGGAATCAGTATCAGAAGGACATCCTGATAAGATTGCCGATCAAATTTCAGATGCGGTTTTAGATGCCATTTTACTTCAAGACAAAAATGCTCGAGTTGCCTGTGAAACGCTAGTTAAGACAGGTATGGTGCTAGTGGCTGGTGAGGTAACGACAACTGCTTGGGTTGATGTTGAACAAATAGCCAGAGAAACAGTTAAAGAGATTGGCTACAATAGCTCATCTATGGGATTTGATTGGGAATCCTGTGCAGTTATGACTGCTATCGGTAAGCAATCCCCTGATATTGCTCAAGGGGTGGACAAGCTCGATAAATTTGAGCAAGGTGCTGGCGATCAAGGTTTAATGTTTGGTTATGCAAGCAATGAAACCGAAGTGCTGATGCCTGCGCCTATTACCTATGCCCATAGGCTGATGGAACGACAGGCAAAGTTACGTAAAAATAACAGCCTGTGTTGGTTGCTACCTGACGCTAAGAGTCAGGTTAGTCTCCGTTATTATAAAGGTAAACCAATTAGCGTGGAAGCAATTGTGCTTTCGACTCAACATGCACCTGATATAACCTATAAAGATTTGAAAGAAGCTGTTATGGAGGAAATTATCAAACCTATCTTTCCAGCAGTATGGTTAACAAAAACCACAAAATATTATATAAACCCTACTGGTCGTTTTGTAATTGGTGGACCTTTAGGAGATACCGGATTAACAGGACGTAAAATTATTGTAGATACTTATGGTGGAATGGCGCGTCATGGTGGTGGTTGTTTTTCCGGTAAAGATCCAAGTAAAGTCGATCGTTCGGCTGCTTATGCTGCACGTTATGTTGCCAAAAATATTGTTGCGGCAGGTTTAGCGGATCGCTGCGAAATACAGGTTTCTTATGCTATCGGTGTTCCAGAACCAACATCGATAAATATTAACACATTTGGTACGTCAAAATTACCTGCCCAACGTATTATTGAACTCATCCAGCAACATTTTGATTTAAGCCCTGGAGGTATAATTGAAATGCTTAATTTATTAAGACCTATTTATAAACCTACAGCAGCCTATGGACATTTTGGTCGTGAAGATAAGGATTTTTCTTGGGAGAAAACCGACAAAGTGGAACTATTACGGGCAGATTTATTAACTCACGAAATCAAACAAATGTCAGAATTTTAAGGAAAAAGTTTTGAAAAAAATATTATTTATTTCAAAATTTTATGGGTTGATGAAATGAGTAATCCCTTTGAGTATTGGGTTTTTGCGAAACTCCTATTCATTTAAGTTATAGAGAAAATTTATGATATCGGAAAAATACAAAACTAACATTATTGACTATAAAGTAGCTGATTTAAATTTAGCAGAATGGGGACGACGAGAGATCATTATTGCTGAAACAGAAATGCCAGGTTTAATGGCATTACGCAAAAAGTACGGATCCGAAAAACCTTTAAAAGGTGCACGAATTGCTGGCTGTTTACATATGACAATACAAACGGCGGTTTTAATTGAAACACTAATTGATTTAGGCGCTGACGTGCGTTGGTCCTCATGTAATATTTTTTCAACTCAGGACCATGCTGCAGCAGCAATGGCTGCACGAAATATTCCTGTTTTTGCTTGGAAGGGCGAAACTGAAGAAGAATTTTGGTGGTGCATTGAGCAGACTTTAATAGGTCCCAACGGTTGGGCGCCTAATTTACTACTGGATGATGGTGGAGATCTGACTTTACTACTTCATCAAAAACACCCTAAACTTTTGCAAGATATCAAGGGGGTATCAGAAGAAACTACAACTGGTGTACATAGACTTTATCAAATGCAAAAAGAAAAAACATTATTGGTTCCAGCAATAAATGTTAATGATTCAGTAACAAAATCTAAATTTGATAACCTCTATGGTTGCAGAGAATCATTAATCGATGCTTTAAAACGTGCGACCGATGTTATGATTGCGGGTAAAATTGCTATAGTTTGTGGCTACGGTGATGTAGGAAAAGGATGTGCGCAGAGTCTCCGTGCCTATGGCGCGACAGTTTGGATAACTGAAATTGATCCAATTTGTGCATTACAAGCGGCTATGGAAGGTTATCGCGTCGTTACTATGGAAAATGTAGTAGAACTTGGAGATATATTTGTTACAGCCACTGGAAACAAAGATGTTATCACTTTATCCCATATGCAACAGATGAAAGATTTGGCTATTGTTTGTAATATTGGTCATTTCGATTCTGAAATAGACGTTGCAGGACTAAGACAATTTAATTGGTTAAGTATCAAGCCGCAAGTTGATCAGATAAATTTTCCTAATAGAAAGCGTTTAATTCTATTAGCTGAAGGCCGTTTAGTTAATCTAGGCTGTGCTACAGGGCATCCAAGTTTTGTTATGTCTAATTCTTTTACCAATCAAGTTTTAGCTCAGATTGAATTATGGCAATACAGTAATCGTTATGAAAAAGGTAAGGTTTATATGTTGCCTAAAACGTTAGACGAACAAGTAGCGCGTTTACATTTGGAAAAAGTGGGTGCTAATTTAACGAAACTGACTTCTGAACAAGCAGATTACATTGGAGTGAAGCCAGAGGGACCTTATAAATCCGATTATTATCGTTATTAGTCATTAAGAAAATTTATTTTCCAAGGTTTTTATACCCTCTTTGCTAGCAATAAGTAAAGTATTTGCAGGTCGTTGGGCGAATAACCCATTACTTACGACACCTGGAATATTATTAAGTAGACGCTCGAGTTTTATAGGATCGGTAAAATCCCAATGTTGAGTATCTAATAAGATATTACCGTTATCAGTAATAAATTTTTCTCTATAAATGGGAAAGCCACCTAGTTTAACTAATTCCCTAGCAACATAGCTACGTGCCATAGGAATAACTTCCAAGGGCAGACTTTTTTGGCCGAGCATTTCAACATACTTGCTATCATCAATAATACAAATAAAATTTCTGCTTGCCGTTGCGATAATTTTTTCTCGTGTTAGCGCTCCACCACCGCCTTTTATAAGTTGCAGTTGGGAATTGGCTTCATCGGCGCTATCTATGTAAAGTGACAATTCGCCAGCGCTATTTAGATCGATTATAGGGATATTAAATTGTTTTAAACGTTTTTCAGTTTCGACAGAAGCGGCAACTACTCCTTCGATCTTATGTTTAATGTTTGCTAAAGCTGTTATAAAATAATTAATAGTGCTGCCACTTCCTATACCTAAAACAGAGTCCACGTTAACATAATCTAATGCAGCTTCGGCTACTTTGCTTTTTAACAGTTCTTGATTAGGCATTCCCACTAAAATCTCCTCGTTAGATTTCCTCCAGTTACTTTGACATAAGCTTAAACGGCATGCAATTTAAGTTTATTTAAATCAAACTGATTTTTTTTAAAAAAAGGTTCTATTTAAATAACTTAATATGAAATATATCCATTTTTTTCATTAAAATTTAGACTTATGCTGTTCTGAACCTACAATGTAACCTATTAAAGCGGCATCTTCCTGAGATAAACCTCTGAGTAATGTTGGAGCAGTAAAAATTTGATGAGCTGTGCGCATAAAATATAAGCCCTGCCCAAGAATATTTACCAAAATAGTATTGTCTCTATATTGAGCAATTATTTGATAACGTATTTGTTCGGATATATTCCACATAGTGTATCTCCATAAAAAAATAGTTAAATAAGAACTATTTATGTTGTTTAAATCCTTACCGATTCTATGAAGAAAATAATTTGTCTTCGATTATTAGACTTTTTAGACTCCTTATAACGCTCGTTGCAGCTTACGATGGTTACCGGGACCCGTAGATGTGAGTTTTAAGATATGCATGATGAGCAAAGAATATATCTAAAAAACGACAAAATACTATCTCTTCAAAACTATACTATGCGGCTATCTACTAATTCAATGTGCGAAAAACTTTAAAAATGACTAGAAAAACAGTTTTTTTACCAAATTGGTAAAGTGCTTTATATTTAAATCCTAAAAAAGTGCCTAATTTTTTGATTTCACCCACTTAACCTTTTTTGCTAAGCTGTGTTATGCTTGACCATTTTTAAAGACCTTTTACAAAATCTATGATTTATTATTAATAACTGGAGTTTATTAAGGAAAAGGGCCATCCTACATGAAAAAGACTGATTGAGAGATTTTGGAGGGGTTTAATAATGTTGATTTTTATTTTAAAGAGGGCTGTATGCTTAGATTGGGATCACGTACCCTATTGTTTTTAGCATTATCAATTTTTCTAATTTCATGTGGAAAATTGGACAATAATTCTAAAACTCCTCAGCCGCTGAACTTTAAAGCTGGGAAAGATTATGAGATTATTTCTACGTCAGAAATTATTCCAAAATTAACTCCTCAAAATCAAGTGCCAGTGGTTGAGTTTTTCAGTTATGCTTGTCCTGCTTGTTATCATTTTGAGCCTATATTGAATAAATGGCTTGCATCCCAACCAAATTATGTAAAATTCGAACGTGTACCCATAGTATTTCAACCAAGTTGGCGGAGTTTAGCGCGAGCCTACTATATTGCCCAAATGTTGGGAGTAGAAAAAAAATTGACCCCAGCAATATTTAAAGCTATTCATGTTGAAGGACAAGATTTATCTAACCCTAAACTTCTAGAAGAATTCTTTATTAAACATGGAGTTAAACAACATGAATTTGAAACTATTGCTAGTTTTTCACCAGGTATTGATGCGCAATTATTGAGAAGTGATACTTTGATGCAAAAAGATAAAATTCTTGCCGCACCTACATTAGTTATCGATAATCGATACAAAGTAGATCCTAGTATGATAGGTGGAGATCCCAAACGCTTTCTCCAAGTTACCGATTATTTGATTGAAAAAGTGAGAAAAGGGGACGAGTAACTTGATTGATTTCGTCAATATTCGGGGCTTATATTTCTACCGTAATGGTCGTACCATTTTTTCCGATTTAGAATTAAATATTCCGCGAGGTAAAATAACGGCCATCATGGGTCCAAGTGGATGTGGAAAGACTACAATGTTACGCCTTATAGGTGGCCAACTAAAACCAGAACGTGGGAATATCCATGTTGATGGAAAGTTAATAAATAAACTATCTAGAGCGCAGCTTTATGAATTACGCCGTAAAATGGGTATTTTATTTCAAAGTGGTGCGTTATTTACCAATTTAAGTGTTTTTGAAAATGTTGCTTTTCCCTTAAAAGAACACACCGAACTACCAGATTTTATGATTCGTGATATTGTGTTGTTGAAATTACAATCTGTTGGTCTACGGGGCGCAAAAAATCTAATGCCTTGTCAACTTTCCGGTGGTATGGCTCGGCGCGTGGCCTTAGCGCGAGCGATTGCCTTGGACCCTGAGCTAATTATGTATGATGAGCCTTTTACAGGCTTAGATCCTATTGCCCTTGGAGTGATTGTGAAGCTTATCTCAGATCTAAACAAAGCCTTAAGTATTACCACAATTTTAGTTTCTCATGATGTAAAAGAAGCGTTAACTATAGCGGATTATATTTATGTGATTGCGGGTGGGAAAATTATTGGTCATGGTACTCCGGAGAGAATAAATATTGAAAAGGATCCAGAAGTTCAGCAGTTTTTGCAAGGTCTTCCAGATGGAGTAGTTCCCTTTCATTACCCGGCCGTCGATTATAAACAAGATTTGTTACATTAATATATGTTTATGTTAGAGAAGCTAAGATTATTAGGTCATTTTGGTATACAGCTATTAATGAGCTTTGGCCGTTCAGGAATTTTTTTAGCGCATTTATTAATCCGCAAACCACGTTTTACAAAAAGTTTTCCTTTGCTAATCGAACAACTATATTTTATTGGGGTGCTATCTCTAATTATTATTATTTTATCGGGATTATTTATTGGCTTGGTAGTGGGATTACAAGGTTATAATACTTTAAATAAATTTGGTGCAAGTCAACAATTAGGACAATTAGTTGCTTTAAGTGTGGTGCGAGAATTAGGGCCTGTGGTTACAGCTTTACTGTTTGCTGGGCGAGCAGGTTCTGCATTGACCGCAGAAATTGGATTGATGAAATCTACTCAGCAACTTGCGAGTATGGAAATGATGGGAGTTGATCCATTATGGCGAGTTATTTCACCCCGTTTTTGGGGCGGTTTTATCAGTATGCCCGTATTAATGATTATTTTTAGTGCAGTTGCAGTTTGGGGTGGATATTTAGTCGGTGTAGTTTGGTTAGGTGTAGATAGTGGAACATTCTGGAGTGCTATGCAATCTGCTGTTAATTTTCATGATGATATAGTGAATGGAATTATTAAAAGTATAGTTTTTGGTTTTGTGGTGACATGGATAGCTGTATTCCAAGGATATGATACGATCCCTACTGCTCAAGGTATTGGACGAGCAACTACAAATACAGTTGTATATTCTTCCTTAGCTGTACTAGGCTTGGATTTTGTATTAACCGCAGTGATGATGGGGGGTTGGTAAGTGCGACAGAGAATAATAGAAATTTGGGTCGGTATTTTAATGTTATTTGGGATACTTGCTTTCTTAGTATTGGCTTTTAAGGTAAGTGGTTTAAGTAGCTCTATAGGCGAAAGTGGATATAATTTAATAGCGGCTTTCGACAATGTAGGAGGATTAAAAGTACGCTCGCCCGTATCCTTGGCAGGAGTTCATATAGGGGAAGTTAGCGCAATAAAGCTAGATAATACTCAGTTCAAAGCTATTGTGACGATGAAAATTGATCAAAAGCATAACCAACTACCCGTAGATACTTCCGCAAGTATTTTAACTCAAGGTTTGCTAGGAGCGAACTATATAAGTCTAACACCAGGATTTGCTCAAACGTTTTTAAAAAATAATGCTATTGTACAAGATACGCATCCCGCATTAATTTTAGAAGATCTTATTGGCCAATTAATATTTAGCTTAAAGAATTCGGGGGGAAAGAAATGAAAAAAGTCATGCTTTCAATGTTTGGTTTATTGATATGTACAATTGCATGGGCGATTTCTTCGCCTGTAGATTTGTTACAAAATACTTCTAATCAATTAATTTTAGCATTACAACGAAATCAAGCGACACTTAGAACAAAACCTCAGATTGTTTATGGCATAGTTAACCAAATTTTATTGCCACATGTCGATGTCATGAGCATGTCTAGTAAAGCTTTAGGTCGTGATGCTTGGCTAAGTGCTACTCCAATTCAAAAACAAAAATTTGCTCAACAATTTGTTACTTTGCTTATCCGAACCTATTCAAGCGCTTTAGCCCAATATACCAATGAAACAGTAAAGTTTTATCCCCTTCGTGGTGATTATAACAATCAATCTCGTGTACAAGTTAAAAGTATTATTATTCGTGAATCAGGCCCTTCGATTAATTTAAGTTATCGTATGACACGAGTAGGTGGACAATGGATGCTTTATGATTTTAGTGTAGATGGAGTAAGCATCATTGAAAGCTTTCGCTCTCAGTTTGTTCAAGAGTTGCAAAACAGTGGTATCGATGGGCTAATTAATAAACTTGCACAACATAATAACCAAAGTGATTAATTTAGATGAATATACCATCTTTAGAATTTAAAAAAGATCATTACGTTTTATCGGGTTCTTTAAACACCCACACTGTGCCTGGACTATGGCAGCTTAGCCAGGATATTCTAAAAAATGATAAAACTTCATCAATTATATTTAATTTAGAAGATGTCACTCAAAGTGATAGTAGTGGCGTGGCATTATTGATTGCTTGGACGCGTATGCTAAAGCTGCGCGAACAAAGAATTCGTTTTGTGGCTTTACCTGCACAAATGCTAGCCATTATTCAAGTGTCGGATTTAGAAAAAATATTGCCTATAAATCCTTCCTAATAATGGGTAGATCTAAAGCAAAGAAAACGTAATTATTTCGCCCCAAGAGAAGTGTCTTATCTCTTGGGAATTTCTATGCAAAAAGTTATATATTTAAATTGTTGTGCTTTGCTAAATTTACTAGGTATAAAAATAGAGAGATAAATGGTGGATAAACTAATTATTAGAGGCGGCATTCCATTACAAGGTGAAGTTCGAATTTCAGGAGCAAAAAATGCAACCTTACCAATTTTAGCAGCTTGCCTATTATCCGAGGAACCTATTACTTTATTCAATGTTCCGCACTTACAGGATGTGACTACCATGGTAGAGCTTTTAAGTGGTATGGGTGCACAATTTACCATAGGTGAGCGTATGAGTTTAGAAGTTCGTGCTCGCGAACTAATTGACTCCTATGCCCCGTATGCTTTAGTAAGAAAAATGCGTGCATCCATTTTAGTTCTAGGCGCTTTACTTGCTCGTTGTGGTGAAGCTATCGTTTCTCTCCCTGGTGGCTGCGCGATTGGTACTCGTCCAGTCAATTTGCATATTCAAGGGCTTGAAGCCATGGGTGCAAAAATTGAAATAGAAAATGGCTATATCAAAGCTAAAACAAAAGGACGATTGTTGGGCGCATTTATTGAGCTCGATACCATTACGGTCACCGGAACTGAAAATTTGATGATGGCCGCAACCTTAGCCAAAGGTAAAACCGTTATCAAAAATGCCGCACGTGAGCCAGAAGTTGTTGATTTAGCTAATTTTTTGAATAGTATTGGTGCAAACATTAGTGATGCGGGAACTGATACAATTACTATCGAAGGTGTAGAACAATTATCAGGTGGTTATTATCGAATTTTGCCGGATCGAATTGAAGCGGCGACTTACTTAATTGCTGTAGCTTGCACGCGAGGTTTTATTCGCCTAAAAGATATTCAGGCCAACACTTTAGATGCTGTTATTTATACTTTGCGTGAAGCGGGTGCAGAGATTTCCATAGGCGATCATTGGATCGAACTTGATATGCGGAATAAACGCGCCAAAGCTGTAAATGTAAGTACAGCACCTTATCCTGCTTTTCCAACTGACGCACAAGCACAAATTATGGCGCTTAACATTACCGCTGAAGGAACTGGAATTGTTACTGAAACTGTGTTTGAGAACCGTTTCATGCATGTTCAAGAAATGCGTCGAATGGGGGCTGACATTACCTTAAAAGGTAATGTAGCTATTTGCAAAGGAGTTAATAAATTAACGGGTGCGGAAGTTATGGCAACCGATTTAAGGGCTTCTGCCAGTCTAGTGCTAGCAGGTTTAACAGCAGAAGGGGAAACGACCGTAAATAGAATTTATCATATAGACCGTGGTTATGAATGCATTGAAGAAAAATTATCACAGTTAGGCGGAAAGATTCGTCGTGTATCTGTATTAGATGGTGCTTGATAGAGAATTAGAAGTTTACTAATTGTCCAAGTACAACCAATAAACTTTCTAATTCGGCTCTATCTATTGATTTATTAAACTACTGTAGCTTCACAAACATTGCTCATCATTCGAGTTTGTATGCCACTTAACATATTCCAAATGGATTTCGCTATTTTTTTTGCTGCTTTTTCTGCGATTATTTTTTCTTCCATAGGTAAATTTTTTATCAGTGTTTTAGTGGCTTCGGCATGTTCTACATCGGCTTCAAGATGAACTAGAAAAAATTTCAAAGTAGCTTCGTCCGCAATATTATAAAATTGTTTCAGTCCAGTGATTTTACTGGCAGCCGTTTGTGGAATTTGACGTTCATAAGCATACAATGCACCTAAACCTTCTGCATAGGATGAACGTGATAGAGTTAAAAAATCATTGATAAACTGTTTGGTTTCTGGAAAAAGTTCACAATTAATAACGGTATCTTCTGATAAGCCTAGGCCTTTGGTGAATTGCAACCATAAAGCCGGGTGACTATCGAGACCATTCATCCCTTCTTCATCATTAAGATTTTCTAATAATACCTTTCGCGCCTCAGAATACTGACAATTGCTGTGAGTGGCACTAAGATATCTTGGGAAAGCATCCACATGATGATAATACTGACAAGCATAATCACGGAGATTATCTAACGATAATTTTCCAGCAGACCAAGCTTGATAAAGCGGGTGTTTTAATAAATGATTTTCATTTAGCTGCCTATCAAGTTGCTGCATGTAATTATTTTGCAAAATATCATTAAGTGTATCATCGACTTGCATAGTCATAGTGCCTTTCTCCTTATTTGGTTTAGAACGGAACATTATACCGAATTTAGTCTCAAATCTAAAACCAAGAATATGTCTCGAATATTACCAACTTTTAAGCGCATATTGTATTAAAGCTTTACTTAATAGAATGTATTTTTCAAAAACGCAAATTTTATTTAACAAATCGATTTTTATTATTCGTATAAAAAATTTTTGAATTTTCTGCAATTTGACACTATTAGGTTTAACTTCTACGATAAAGCGCATTATTTTATTCTTTAATAGCTATCGAAGGGAGTTTTTCATATAAAGAAATCGGAACCAATGCTTGCTTAATTGCAGGGGTTATAGCCACTTCCATATTGTTTTAACGTGTTTTGGCGGCGGTAGTGGAGGTGGCTTGAGTGGGTTGGGTACTGCTGGTGCGACGGGAGCTGCGGGTGGTTTAACCAATTTATCAAGCTTACTGAATGGCAGTGCTGTATTAGATTCGAATTTTTTTGGAGCAGAAGGGATACAAGTAGATGCATTAACCCCTAACAGACCTAGCGGATTTAAGTGCAGCTGGTAATGGCGCAGAGGGTGTTCAACTTCTGACAAGGAGTGGTGAGATCATAGGACTTTAATCTCCAACAGGATCGGTATTTGGTGTGACTGTCGAAGGTAATTTACCTATAGTAGGTGGAACAACTTTACCGGCTTTACCTGCAAATTTGGGAAATACAATATCAGGACTTAGACTTTAATATTTAATTAATTTTCACGAGTTTTGCCTGTTAGTTTTTAAGAGAATTTTTTTTTAAATAAGATAATATACAGTTATTAGCTAAAGGTAAAACTTGTAATTTCAAACATTACTTTCTAGAGGAGTGTAGCTAAAATTGAAGAAGAACCGTAAACTTTTTCCATTGTGGCCACTTTCTACTAGCGACTGAACAGTGTTTGTCATAGGCCTTGCGACACTCAGTTGTAGTCGAAAATCTTTACTTAGCAATAATCGAAGACCAGCGGATAAAGAAGCAGTAGCAAAAAATAAACAAGAATTTTTACGTGTAAACTTTTTAATGTTTTAAATTGCCGGATATCCATTTAATTAGTTTATCATAAGAAAATCTAGTAGACTAATCGGATTAATCAATAGTGGTGATGATTTCCCTTTTGAATTAATTCGTGAGTGTTTTTAAGATTTTTTGTGTATGATTGGCATACATATTGATTTCGTCAAATAAGCCTTTAGCAATAAATTTTCGAGGAGCCATCCAGGACCCACCTATACAAGTGACATAAGGTAGGCGAAGGTAGTTAAGAAAATTATCGACATTTAGGCCACCTGTTGGGCAAAAATGTAAGGGTAAAATTTCTGCAATGGCGCGTAATGCTTTAATACCCCCCATACTTTCAGCGGGATAAAATTTAAGATAATTTAGTTGGAGCTGGTGGGCGAATAGTGCCTCACTAACGGTAGCTATACCTGGCAGGTAAGGAATGTTATGTTTTTCAGCTTCAATAACTAAGCTTTTATTTAATCCAGGACTAACCGCAAATTTAGCTCCCGCTTCTTTTATTTGAGAGAATTGTTTTGCTTCAATAATCGTACCCGCACCGACTATTGCTTCTGGAAAAGTAGTATTTATTTTCTCGATAGCAGTTAAAGCACAAGCCGTGCGTAAAGTAATTTCTAAGACTTTAAATCCGGATTTTATCAATATTTCAGCTAAAGGAATTGCATGTTCTACTTTATCGATTACAATAACCGGGATGATAGGATTTTGACCTAAAATATTAACTAAAGTAAGCATCGATGTCCTATAAAGTTATAAAGCATATTACGCTTCTCTTTTTTCTCAGGCAAATGTTAATAAATTTACATTTTTTAAGACTGAAATCTAACTTAAGTTGTTTATGACCAAAAGTAAACAAATTGGTGTCATAGGTGAAGCTATGTTGGAGTTATCCCATCAAACTCCCACAACACTCGCTCTTTCCTTTGCAGGCGATACCTTAAATTTTGCTATTTATTTGTCTCGATTGTTACAAAATCAAGCATTTGATATCCATTATGTAACCGCTTTAGGAGAGGATCCCTATAGCGACCAAATGTTACAGAATTGGCAAACTGAAAGGCTTAAAACTGATTTAATTCAGCGTATAGAAAATAAATTACCGGGCCTCTATTTAATTCGTACCGATAGTAAAGGAGAAAGGAAATTCTATTTTTATCGTTCGAATTCAGCAGCACGAGATTTATTTAAAGGAGATAATCGATTAGATTTATCTGATCGGCTGATTGGAATGGATTATTTATATTTTTCAGGAATTAGCTTGGCCATACTCGATGAGCCTAGTCGTCAAAATTTGGCTGATATTTTTCAAAAAGCTAAACAAAAGGGAGCAAAAATCATTTTTGATACTAATTATCGGGCTTCACTTTGGATTAATTTAGCTGACGCCAAAAAAACCTTGCAAACATTTTTAAAATATATCGACATTGCTTTACCTACTTTTCAGGATGAACAATTAGTGTTTGGAGATGCTACCCCTGAGATTTGTGTGCAACGATTGTTCGAAAAAGGGGTGTCTGAAGTTGTCGTGAAGTGTGGTGCTGAGCCCGCTTTAGTTGCTACGCCTAATCAACAAAGGAGAATTCCAAGCTGTATAGTGGATAATATTATCGATACCACTGCAGCTGGAGATTCGTTTAATAGTGCTTATTTTGCAGCGCGACTTTTAGGCTTTGATCCATTTAAATCTTGCTTATATGGTCATGAGCTTGCTGCCAAGGTTATAACACAAGCAGGTGCTCTGATCCCCCATACAAAGATGCCAAGTTTATTTTGAGGTCATATGTCAAAAATTGTTTGTCATTCGTCCGAATTTGGGAAATTATCTGATGGACAAATTATAACTCGATATACATTACAGAATGAAAAAGGAATGTCTATCAGTATTATAAATTATGGTGCTACTTTGACTTCAGTACAAGTCCCAAACTCAAAAGGTGCTCTGCACGAATTAACACTAGGATTTGATCGCCTGCACGATTATATCAATCATGAATTTTATTTTGGAGCTACAATAGGCCGAGTTGCTAATCGTATCGCTAATGCGCATTTTAATCACCAAGGAAAAAATTATTATTTAAGTAAAAATAAAAATTTTGCACATCATTTACACGGAGGAGAAAAAGGTTTTGATAAAAGAGTTTGGCGAGCCCAAGTTGCAAGCCAAAAAAATCAAGTAAGTGTTAGTTTTTTTTATCTAAGCCAAAATGGGGATCAAGGTTACCCTGGAAATCTTGATATTGAGGTAACTTATTCTTTAACGATAAACAACGAATTAAAGATAAGTTTTCAAGCCAAAACTGATCAAGCCACGCCTGTTGATTTAACTAATCATGCGTATTGGAATTTGGCTGGAGTTGGAAAGGGAACAGTGCTAAATCATATATTACAAATTTTTTCCGATTGTTATGTTGTTACTGATAAAGAGCTTCTAGCAACAGGGAAATTCGCGCAAGTTGAGGGAACTCCATTTGATTTCCGTGAACCTCACTCAATTGGTGAACGAATCCAAAGTACAGCTATTAACGGTTATGATCTTTGTTATGTATTATCCCACTCAAAGAATTATCAATCCCAATTTGTTGCAAGAATTAATGAGCCATTCAGTGGGCGCACTCTTGAAGTGTTTACTACACAGCCCGGGTTACAATTTTATACCAGTAATAGCTTAAGAGATTATCCAATTAGTTCAGGGTTGCACACACAACGATATGGTGCTTTTTGTATGGAAACACAAAATTTTCCTGGGGCTGTTAAGCACTCAGAATTTCCCTCTCCTTTTTTATTGCCGGGTAATAATTATCAACATGAAACAATCTATCGCTTGATTTGGTAAAAAATATGAATATTAACGTAGTATGTCAACAAGTTATGGTATTAGGTGAAGGACCACTTTGGCATCCCATAGAAAAATGCCTATATTGGGTAGATATCATAGCAGCAACCTTATACCGTTTAAACCACGATAAAAGTATTGATGAATTTGCGATGCCTAGCGAAATTGGTTGTATCGCATGGCGAGCGAAAGGAGGATTAGTAGCTGCTTTAAGTGATCGCTTTGTGGCTGTTGATACTATAACGGGTACAACGCAAAATATTGCCTTACCGTTACAAAGAACAAAAAATATCATGTTTAACGATGGTAAATGTGATAGGCAAGGAAGATTTTGGGCAGGGACAAAGGATATTGCAGAACAACAACCCATTGGGGGCTTGTATTGTTTGAATAATGGTGATGTAAAAAAAATGCTAAGCGGGTTTACGGTAAGTAATGGAATTGCATGGAATTTAGACAATAGTCTAATGTATATATGTGATTCTCCTGCTCGGCAGATTTATCAATATAAATTTGATCCTAAGAATGGAAGTTTGGACAAAATGCAGGTTTTTGCACAAATTTCCAAAGAACAAGGCTTCCCTGATGGACTTACTGTTGATAGTCAAGGGTATCTTTGGAGTTGTCATTGGGATGGTTGGCAAATTACTCGTTATACCCCAACCGGTGAAATAGATAGTATCATCCCTATGCCTATTCCTAGACCTACAAGTTGTTGTTTTGGCGGACCAGATCTTACAACTTTATATGTTACATCGGCTTCTATAGGTTTAAATGCAGCACAGCTAACTGACGCTCCTCAATCTGGAATGCTTTTTGCTATAGAAACAGGTATTAAGGGGTTGACTGAACCTTCTTATTTAGCTTAATGAGAGAGAATAAAACCACAAAATAGATTATTCATATCATAAATTTTCTGACAATTTCTTAAAAATAAGCAGCGTTTTGAAAGCCTTGACTTGCTTTTAACTGTGATAGAGGTAAAGTAAACATTAATAAATACCATAAAAGAGATATTTTTTTTATGAAAAAAGTAACAAACCCAAATTGGTTGGTTTATACCATTTCGGGATTTGCAGCTTTAGCAGGATTGTTATTTGGTTATGATACGGGAATTATTTCCGGCGCAATTTTATTTATTAAAAAAGATTTTTCCTTAACTAATTTTCAAATTGAAATGGTTGTCAGTGCCGTTTTATTCGGCGCTTTGCTAGGTTCGGGCGTAAGTGGACGGGTGGGTGATTTATTCGGCCGACGTAAAGTATTGATTTTTACTGCACTCACCTTTATTGAGGGTTCTTTGATCACAGCATTTTCGCCTAACTTAGTCACTTTAATTATAGGTCGAATAATATTGGGTACTGCGATAGGTGTTGGATCTTTTACTGCTCCCCTTTATCTGGCTGAGATTGCTCCAAAACGGATTCGAGGTATGTTGGTCTCACTGAATCAATTAGCGATTACGATAGGTATTGTTTTCTCCTATTTAATTAATTATTACTTTTCAGTCACGGGACAATGGCCTTGGATGTTAGGATTGGGTGTTGTTCCTGCTATAATTTTATTATTAGGCACTATTTTTTTGCCAGAAAGTCCACGCTGGATGATTTTAAAAGGTTGGGATGAAAAGGCCCGTAGTGTTTTGCAGGATTTGCGTCATGGAGAAAACATTAATAATGAATTTGACGAAATTCGTCAAACGGCCAAAATTGAAAAGGGAACGCCCCGACTTTTATTAATGAAATGGTTGCGACCTATTCTTTTTATTAGTTTAGGTTTAAGTTTTTTCCAGCAAGTTACTGGTATTAATGCCATTATTTATTATGCGCCCACCATTTTACAAATGTCAGGTTTTAAATATGCTAGCAATGCTATTTTGGCAACCGTAGGTATTGGTATAATCAATGTTTTATTTACCATTATTGCCTTACCTCTCATTGATCGTTGGGGTAGGCGACCATTATTACTTTATGGTCTTTTAGGAATGTTTATTAGTTTAGTTATTTTGGGGGCAGCTTTTTACTTTCCTGCATTTACATTGTTACGTTGGGTAGCTATAGCGAGTATGGTTATTTATATTGCCAGTTTTGCAATGAGTTTAGGCCCTATTATGTGGTTAATTATTTCAGAAATTTTTCCATTAAATATTCGAGGTATAGGTGCTAGTTTAGCTATTTCTGCCAGTTGGGGATTTAACCTATTGGTGTCAATGACCTTTTTGACCTTAGTTCAATTTATAGGTACTAGTCATACTTTTTGGTTATACGCACTTTTGTGTGTGTTAGCATGGTTTTTTGTTTACTTTTTAGTTCCAGAAACTAAAAATTGTTCTTTAGAACAAATTGAAAGCAATTTACGTTTAGGCCGGCCAAGTCGCGAATTAGGTGCTCCTATACGCTCTTCATTATTTACAGTGTTAAAAAAACCCTTTGTTTTTTTCCTTACAAAGTAACCTATTGGTAGAGAATTTAGATGATGTTAAAAAATAAAGTTATTCTGATTACAGGATCTACAAATGGTATTGGCGCCGCAACTGCTCGGCGTTGTATCGCTGAAGGTGCTAAAGTCATGATCCATGGTCGTAAAGAAAAATGTGCTAAAAAATTAGTTCAAGAGCTGGGCGATGCAAGCAGCTATTTACTTGCGGATTTAATGGATGCAAATTCCTATGGGTATTTAATCACAGAGACAGTTAAGAAATTTGGCTGTTTAGATGGCCTAGTAAATAATGCAGGTATTTATCCACGAAATAATATCGATTCTGCTAGTCTGGAACTTTGTGAAAAGATTATGCGGGTTAATTTCTATGCGCCATTACTTTTATGTAAAGCGGCTGTAAAAGTTTTCCGTGAACAGAAAACACCTGGAACTATTGTAAATATCGGTTCTATGAATGCCTATACGGGTCAACCTGATCTCTTGATTTATTCTGCCTCAAAAGGTGCACTCATGACGATGACTCGTAATTTAGCCGATAGTTTAGGGCCAGAGCGTATTAGAGTAAACCAACTCAATGTGGGTTGGACACCAACAGAGAATGAAATTTGTTTAAAAATGTCTGAGGGGTTACCAGAAAATTGGCAGGAAAGAATCCCCAAAAAATATGCTCCCAGTGGCCATTTATTGACGCCAGATAATGTCGCCTCACATGTTGTTTTTTGGCTTACGGATCACTCATCGCCAGTGAGTGGAGCTGTATATGAAGTAGAACAATATCCAATTATTGGACGTAACCGCTTAAATGATTTAATCATTGAATAAAATAAAATTTGATTTATTGAGATAAAAAAATATATATCTAAATCTCGCCGAGGTTTCCTTTATGAAAATTCAAGCTGCAAAGGTATTCGTAACTTGTCCTGATCGTAATTTCGTGACGCTAAAAATCATTACTGATAAAGGGGTATATGGCCTTGGTGATGCCACCTTAAATGGGCGAGAATTAGCCGTTAAAGCCTATTTAGAAGATATGATTCCTTGTTTGTTAGGTCGAGATCCTGCACAAATCGAGGATATATGGCAGTTTTTCTATCGAGGTGCTTATTGGCGTCGTGGACCTGTTACCATGGCTGCAATTGCAGCCATCGATATGGCTTTATGGGATATCAAAGGGAAAGTACTTAATACGCCTGTTTATAATTTGTTAGGTGGGAAAAGCCGGAAAGGAGTAATGGTATATGGCCATGCAAATGGGATAGACATTGCTGATACCATCACACAAGTTGGAAAATATATTGATTTAGGTTACCTTGCAATTCGCGCCCAAACTGGCGTGCCCGGTTTACCAAATAGTTATGGTGTTTCTAAAGATAAAATGTATTATGAACCTGCCAGCAAAGGTTTACCTGAAGAGTGTGTGTGGTCTACAGAAAAATATCTCAATTATATTCCTAAATTATTTAAAGAATTACGTAAAACTTATGGCGACGAACCCCATTTTCTTCATGATGCTCATCATCGGTTAACACCCATAGAGGCCGCGCGTTTAGGTAAAGAGTTGGAGCCTTATCACTTGTTTTGGTTAGAAGATACAGTACCTGCTGAATTACAAGAAGGATTTCGCATTATACGTCAACATACGACAACACCTCTCGCGGTAGGAGAAGTTTTTAATACGATCTGGGATACACATATTCTATTCACTGAGCAATTAATAGATTATATTCGTATGTCTGTTGTACATGGTGGTGGAATTTCACATTTGAAAAAAATTGCATCCATGGCTGAAGTTTATCATGTGAAAACAGGATGCCATGGACCAACGGATGTATCCCCTATTACGATGGCGGCTGCCTTGCATTTCGATGTTTCCATTAATAATTTTGGCATTCAGGAATATATGCGCCACACTGAAAAGACTAATGATGTGTTTCCACATCATTATCGTTTTGATAAGGGTTATTTATATCCAAGTGATCAGGCAGGTCTAGGTGTGGATTTTAACGAAAAATTGGCAGAAAAATATCCTTACGAGCGTGCTTACCTACCGATTAATAGGAAATTAGATGGAACATTATTTAATTGGTAAATTGTATTCTGTAAACTTGAATTTTTGACTATATTACTTCTCAACTTGCAAACTTCAAGAATTTTAAATACATCTAGATTGCTTGATCCTCGCGGCGCCTTGTCAAAAATCTAATTATTGTAAGTATATGTGGGTTATACTTTTGTTATTTGACTTGAATGGGAATAGTTTTGCGCTCAAAATCGTTTACATTATTTAAAGCTTTTGTAAAGCCTTATCAAGCTAACTATAGCCCATAGTGTTGTAAAAATGAAAAGATCGAGTTGTATAGGTTGGAAAGTAATATAAACAAGTAATCCTGCACCTAATATGTTAATAAAATTATAAAGGAAGCCTTTTATTTTCATCCAATTAGTTTGTTGAAAAATATAGGCGAGAAAAATAAGTGATAGTCCAGTAAGAAAGAAAAAATGCTTAGATAAAGTAATAGAAGCCATAAAAAACTTAATGTTATTATATTTATATGCAAAAAAGCATGTGGATTTTACAACAAATTAGTTTAAATTGTCTATGAACTAGTTTTTGGTAATAGTTATTGAGGCCCCCTTAAAAAAAGAGGGACCTCAATACAAAACAACTTTATTATCTAACTAGTAATAAACTAGTTAGTCTTTTTACAAATCCGGCCGGATCTTCAAGTTGCCCACCTTCTGCCAATATCGATTGTTCTAAAAATAAATGTGACCATTCTGCTAGCTTAGAATCATCTTGTATATCTTTTAAATCTTGAATTAACTTATGTTGAGTATTTAATTCTAAAATTGGTTTACTAGTAGGAACAGATTGACCGGTGGCTTGCAGAATGCGTTGCATTTGACTGCTCAACGCATTTTGTTCAATTACAATACAGGCAGGAGAACTGGTTAAGCGTAGTGAGATGCGAACTTCTTTCACTTTATCTTTAAGTATCTCTTGAATTTGTTTTAATAAAGGCCCAAATTCATTTTCGTTTTGCTGAAGCATCTCTTTACTTTTTTCTTCAGCAATTGCTGAAATGTCAGAATCTTTTGCAACAGATTGTAAGATTTTACCGTCAAATTCAGTTAAATGAGCAACCAACCATTCATCAATACGATCATGTAAAAGTAATACTTCAATTTCTTTGTCGCGAAAAATTTCTAAATTAGGACTATTATTTGCTGCGGCGAAATTTTCAGCAGTAATATAATAAATCTTATCCTGTTCAGGTTTCATGCGCGATACATAATCTTCTAAACTGACTGTTTGCGTACTATTGTTTAAATAAGTTGAGCTGAATCTTAAAAGCTTAACTAACGAATCGCGATTAACAAAATCTTCTGCTAAGCCTTCTTTTAAGATATTGCCAAATTCTTTCCAAAACTGTAAAAACTTTTCGGTTTGTTCTTTTGAAAGATAGATCAATGTTTCAAGAATACGCTTAGTTATAGCCGAGCGTATGTTATCAATTTGTTTATTATTTTGTAGAACCTCTCGAGATATATTTAATGGAAGATCACTGCTATCTATAATCCCTTTTGTAAAACGTAAATAACGTGGTAAGAATTGTTCGGCATCATCCATAATAAAGACGCGCTTCACATATAATTTTAAGCCGCGTGGTTTTTCGTGATTCCAAAAATCAAATAGGCCTGCCTGTAAGGGTAGATAGAGTAAAGTCGTATATTCTTGCTTACCTTCTATTTTGTTATGAATCCAAGTAAAGGGATCATTTTGATCGTGAGTAAGGTGCTTATAGAATTTTTTGTATTCATCATCTTTAATTTGGTCTTTAGACTGAGTCCATAGCGCAGTGGCATTATTAACCGTCTCCCAGGTAGTGGTTTGAGCTTCTTTTTCAATAATCTCCTCATCTCTGGAATCAGAGGAAGTTTCGCTTAGGTTTAAATTCTTTTTCATACTAATCGGCAAAGTAATGTGATCAGAATATTTAGTGATGATGCTTCGTAAAACGATATCGTTCAGAAATTCAGTTTCTTCTTTCTTCAAGTACAAGGTTATCTCAGTTCCTCGTTCTTTTTTGGATATATACTCAATAGAATATTTGCCATTAGATTCAGAGCCACGATCATATTCCCAGCGAACAGCATTTTTTGATGGTTCACCTGCTGCCCGAGTCTTGACAATAACTTTGTCTGCGACCATAAATGCCGCATAAAATCCAACCCCAAATTGACCAATAAGTTGGGTATCTTTGTTTGCATCTCCAGTCAATGAGTCTAAGAATTCTTTAGTGCCTGATTTTGCGATGGTACCAAGATTTGAAATAACTTCATCGAAAGTCATACCTATCCCATTATCAGTTAATGTGATGGTTTGATCGTCTTTATCGATAACTAAGGTAATTTTTGGCTCAGCGTCTTCTTCATAAATTTGTGGGTTAGATAAAGCTTTAAAGCGTAGTTTTTCTATGGCATCGTGGGCATTGGAGATCAATTCACGTAAAAAAATTTCTTTATTTTTGTAAATTTTGTCTATCATTAGGTCTAATAACTGCGCGCTTTCGGTTTTAAAACCCAATGTTTGTTTTTCAATGATAGTCGTCATAAATCCAAGACCCCTTATGATAATAAATATGCCAGTACGCATAACATATGGGCAAAATTTTTAATTTCAAGGAAATCTATTCATAAAAATCAGTATTTTCCTGAAATTGGTAGACTTTTTTGAAGACAGAAGATTTATTGGAGTTTCTTTAGAGACTCGCTAAGTGGATTATTTCTTTAAGTATTGTTTCTGAACCAGCGGTATAGCCTAAATCATAAATTTCGTGGGGTGTAAGTTTTTCTAAAATTAATGGATTCTTGGCAATTTCTAATGCGGTTAATTTTTTATGGGTAATTTGATTAGCGCGAGAAATTTCTAAAATAAAAATAGTCTGCTGTAGAGTATGATTATAATTTTTAGCAATGAGCTTGTAATAGGCTTGGCATGGAAAAAGAATAATATTTCCCCGATTTCGTAAAATTTTTTTGTTAGAGGCATTTAAAATTTTTAATAAATCTAATGGCGAAAAAGCTTTTAATAGCTTTTTATCACTAGAAATATCTTTAGCAAATAATTTTGAAATAAGATTTTTACCAACTAATTGTAAAGTAAAAACTGTTTCGCCATTGGCATTAATTTCCTCATCGATAATACGTAAAGAAAAGGGGTAAGCATTAGCTTTCTGTAGCAGTTTATATTTTGCTTTTATTGTTGAAATAGTATTTTCTACGTATTTAAAACTCAAGCTAAAGCCCTCCCATAAGTAATTTTTATCATCTCTTTTGTGATGGATCGATTAACAATGTTTGCTCTTCACTTTTTTTTACTCCAATGCAACAAGTAAAAAATTGAAATATTGATAGAATAATACTATTTTTCTTAGAAACCCTTGGTGTAAGTTCTTCTACAACTTGTTTATATTCAGGAATGCGAAGAAATTTTTCAAGCTCTTCAGAAGTTGGATTTTGATAGTGTTCTAAAAGAAAACCTGGTACACATTTACACGTAACTAAAGAAAAATTTTCTTCACTGTTAGATTTAAGTTTAGCACCAAATAAAGTATTGGCAGGAATTTCATGGGTTGGGTTGTCAGAGTTTAATAGTATTTCAAATATTTTATTATCTTTTAATATATAGATTGACAGATCGTCACCACCGAGCCATTGCCATGTTTCTGTAGTTTGCAATTTATGTAAACAAGAAACTTGCTTTCCTTTTAACAGATAGAATATTTCGGTTTGACTTTCTTCTTGAATATCATTATTGATAGTATTTATAAATTCTTTGAAATAACCATCTTCATCTGTAACTCCTTTGATAATTACTAAGCCTAATTTTTCAATTAATATATCAGTAGATATTTTTTCAGGAAGTTGGCTGCCATTTTCTCTAATAGTATTTATTAGTTTCCTTTCTTCTTCTTTTAAGAATTCTCTCGTGTAAATTTTATTTAAGATTTCTAAAAATTCTATTTTTAACATAATTATAGTCCTATTTTTTATTAAAAATTATCTGAAGGGATTAAAGTTAGTTTCGGTATCATAAACATCCAATTGTTCTTCCATTTTTAAGAAGCCGGTAATTAGTGAAGCTGGCCATACTCCTAACAAAGAATAAAGTATTTCAATCGAATAAACTGACAAAATCATATATCCTAATTGTGAAAAATGTATGTGGCCACTAAATCCAAATAATATGGTGATTAAAACTAAAATAAATCCACCGATTGCTGAAGATCCTAAACTGCGTAGCCAAAAGTGTCTACCTTTCATTAATATTTTCCATTTTGATATAATATAGATATTGATAAAACTGCTACTAATAACAGCCAATATTCCCGCTAATACAAATCTAAATATAGGGTCTATCACTTGGTTATAAGATGGCTGATCATGCCAGAAACTGGGTGATGGTAAATGTATAATTAATTTAATTGCAATGGAAAAAAATAATTCACAGGCCAATGTGATCCATATAATTTGTTTGGCAGCATTATAGCCATATACCTCAGCTACAATATCTCCAATAATATAGGTTAAGGGAAAAATTAGTGGCGCGCCAGGAACTAGAGCGGGGCCAAGAAATACTAATTTGTAGGCTACGACGTCTGCGGCTAAACTAATCGTAATGTTTATCATCCCTAAAATAAGAATATATTGATTAATGTTTTTTGGCGCGGTCGCTTTTTTCATCCTCGTAATTAACATAAAATTTACTTTTTTTATAATTCATTCTAATTTGTATAACTGCACCTATAATTTTATATAAATCAAAAAATTTAATAATTTCTGATTCAGCACTTAAATTTTTCAGAAAAATTTTATTTTCATAAATAATTTTCTGCATAAGCTGAGGTTCATACCCCCCTTTTTTATGTGCAATTATAAAGTCTCGATTACGCCCTTTTAAACTAGGATCGATAACCAGTAAAGAACCAGCTAAAAAATTACTGGTGTTATTACCATTTGTTATCAAAGCAAAACTATTTTCATGCAATGTAACATCTCTAATTAACACAGACGAAAAAGCTAAATAATTTCTATTTTTAGGAGTGTTAAGAATATCCTTCCAGTGTATTAAAGGAACGATTAAATCATTGGTATGTTTATTTCCTTTTTTAGGTAATGCTTCTCTACCTGTTAATTGATCAAGTGATATAGAAAAATAGTTTGCAATGGGAGCTAATGATGCAAGTGTAGGATTATTCTCTTTATTTAATTTTAAACGCTTAAGTGTCGAGAGAGGAATGCCAGTGTGTTTATGAAGCTGATTGATGTTTATTCCCCACTTTTTTATTAGATATTCTAAAGTATTATTGAGCGTATGCTTGAAAGACAATTGAGTAACCTCTGCAAAGTCACTTTTACGTAATTTATTATACTAGAAATCACATTATCTCTATCTGTTAAAACAATATGAAGCAAATAAATTAATTAAGATCCTTGCTAAATTATTTTTTAAAAACCAGAAAATTATGCCAGTATTATTATTTTAAATCAAATGTTTTAATTTGTTTATTTTTTATTTCTGTTTGCAAAACCGTCCATAAATGGACTATTATAAATTTTGAAAATTTTAAAAGTAAGGAGACAAAGACACGTGAATAAAAAAAAAGAATTTTATTAGTTGAAGATCAATTTATTATCCAACGAGTACACAGCATTTTTTTACAGAAAATGGGTTATCAAGTTGACCTCGCTATAAATGGACAGCAAACTTTGGAGATGTTTTCTAATAATACTTATAATCTAATTATTCTCGATGCCGGGTTACCTGATATACAAGGAATCGAAGTGGGAAAAAAAATTCGAATTCTTGAAAAAAATAATAAAGCAAATAAGATGCCAATAATATTATTGAGTGCATATCCGCCCAATAATTTAAAAAAATGGTGCCAAGAGGCTGAAATAGATAATTTTTCGACAAAACCTATTCTTTATCAGGATTTATATGTAATGCTTGAAACTATATTTAATCAGAAAGCAGAAAATAATGAAATTTTTTAGCAGAAATGTATTGGTAATCCAATTGGTAGGGTTAAATGAAAAACCTCCGAAAAATCTTTCAAAAAATTTCAGAGGCTTGTTTGATTTATTTAATAGATTTTTTATGCGTAAAATATCGAATATAGTTTGCAGAGCGATAAATCTAAAAACTTATTTTAAATCAACTAGATTAGCGAAATTTGCTGAAAATGTTAGAGGAGGTTCTTTTTCCTCATTTTTATCTGATGATGGCTCATGATTAATTACGCAAGCCAATATCCAAGCGACTCCTAATTCTAGTCCTGCTAATACAACCCCGACTAAAACACCATCTATTATCATATTTGTCCCCCATTCGATTGTTAAAATTTCTTAATTAATTTAGGAAAAATTCAGTTTTTTGCCTATAACGAATTTAATAAAGCATTAAAAATCGTTATATTTTTTTTTAAATAAAACCTAATTTCACAATTCCTATTTATGATTCCCTATTAATATTGGACTTTTACTTGAAAAAGCGGTAGTGGGGCGAGAGGAAAGGGTTGTAAGAGGTTGGATAAGAAAGATGCAATTCAATGCCTATATCGATTTTCTTATAATTTTGTAAGTTATATCTTAGGTAAAAGCTATTTGTACTCCATTACCAATAAATAAAAAGCCGGCAATTCCAAGCCCTAATAATAGTGGTCTGCCGCCTTTAACTCTGAATCCTTTTTCCAAGAGATTTTTTTTATAACGACCACGCCAGGCCATGAGTGAGGGAAGCAAAATAAAAAGTATTGCACAATAGATTCCGGCATAACTTAATGCGCCAATAAAAGCACCTGGATAAAATAACACTACTGTCATCGGCGGTAAAAAAGTAGCTAAGTAAACTATAACTCCACCTTTTCCTCGCTTGGAGGTACGTAAACCATCAGCCAAAAAGTCAGATAAGCTCAATCCGCTGGCAAGAAAAGAGGTAGCTAAACAAATCGAAGTAAAAATTCTAGTCAGAAAACTTATAAATGAATTATTTAAGGTATTACTTAGTTGCATAACAAACTCGCTTGTTGAATGTTTGGAATGTAACATATTGATTAACCCGTTATTTCCCTCACGAGGGAGTACCCCCATTATACAAAGATCCCAAAATAAGTAACAAAATAAAGGGATTAGACTTCCTATTAAAATGGCTTTTCGTAACTTAGGAATATCATCTTTAAAATAAGTACGTAGGCTTGGTATGATATTGGCAAAAGTAAATGAGGTTATCATTACAGTTGCGCCACTCGTTAAATAAAGGATGTTTCCATCTTTTAACTTACTGTCAGATACTGAGGGAAGAATAAATAATATAAGTAAAATATAAATACTCAATTTACTAAACATCAAACCACGATTTACGTAATCAACATAATGGATGCCTTTATAAACTACATAACTTAAAAGGGCAGTGAATAGAAGTATTGATAACCAATTAGGCAATTTAAATCCTAGATTAATTAATAAACCATTCAGAAAATCTCCCCCACCAGCCATGTATGCAGCAAGCACAGAATAAAACAGTAAAAGGTAACTTACCCAGGCAATAGATTCACCCCAACGTCCTAATAAAATCCTAGACATGGAAATAATGTTTGTCTTAGCAGGAAGCCATAAATTTACTTCTAGAACCAGAAAGGCACTAGCAGTCATAATAAACCAGCATAGGAATAAAAGGATCAAAGAATTTGTAAAGCCTGCTTCAGCTGTTGCAATGGGAAGTGCCAGCATTCCACCCCCTATTGCTGTCCCTACTATGAGTAAAATCCCCCCAAGTAGCTTGGTATCTAATTTATTAAACATATAAAAGATTTAAAAAATGCAAGTTGAGTTTATTTATGAGCTAAAAGTTAAACGTACAACAAACAGTTTTATGACACAAGCAGAAAGTTCCTATTAAAATAGAAATACAAATTTTCAGATCTTTATATAGTCCTAAATAAAGTCCAAAGTGAAAATTTTGTCGGAGTTTAGAAACGTTTGTAAGAGTGGCTTTGCGTATACACAAAATTTTATTTGTTAAATACATTTATACGGGGATTTTAAGCTGGGGGTGTATAACGCTCTATTAATTTGTCTGATTTAAAGCAGGATGGCTGTTTTTTTTGCGTCTAATTTTATAGAAACTTATTAGGGGCATCTTTTAGCTGGTCACAGGTTTTAATGTGTTTTTGAGTAAAAAAAGCCCATTTTTTAAACTTTTTGTAGGTAAAATAACTACAATTTTTTTTATATTACTCTATATTATAATGAATATTGTCACCTGCTTTGTTACCTATCTTATTAAGTGGTAGTATGGTGTTTATGACACAAGTTAATGTTCCTATCTGTGACCCTTCTGAAAGTAAAAGTAAGGGGGATCAGCTTTATTTAACTCCTTCTGCGATAAAACATATTAAAAAGATTCTTGCAAAGCAAGTACGTGAGAAATGTTTTCGTTTGAGTGTTAAGCGTTCTGGTTGTTCAGGTTTTACCTATGTAGTGGATTATGTAGATAGCTTCCCTACTGAAGATTTAAAATTTACTATTGATAATGAATTAGATGTTTTTGTTGATCAGCTCAGCTTTCCTATCCTAAGGGGAGTTTGTATCGATTATGTACAAAATGGACTTAATGGGACATTAAAATTCATTAATCCAAATCAAACGGCTGCCTGTGGATGTGGCGAAAGTTTTAGTATAGAGGAAAAATAGAGGATTAAGTTCCTCACTTATGATATGTAAAATTATTACGATAAATAACAAATTGGGGTTACATGCACGCGCTTCTATGAAGTGGGTCAAAATCGCAAGGTGTTTTATCAGCCAAATTACACTCAAGTGTAATGGGAAACAAGTAGATGGTAAGAGTATTTTAGAAGTAATGGGCCTTACGGCTCGACAAGGTAGTCCCGTTGAAGTTATAGTTCAAGGAGAAGATGAAGCTGCAGCTTTAACTGTTCTTGAAAAATTAGTCACAGACAGGTTCGGTGAGGAGGGGTGATAATAAGAAGGCAATACCGACTGTTCTGTCGTTTTGCTGTGGTTTATTGTTTGTTTATCTCATTGTTTTGTTTTGCCAATAATACCCAAGCTAATGATGAGATTGTTCAACAATTAATTTCTCTAAATCATTATTATTCACTTCAAAGACGAATTGAGATTCAAAGTGCTGCATTATTAAATACACCCTATCTGGAAGGAGCGTTGGGTGAAGGAATTCATGGTAGTTACGATCAAAATCCCTTATATCGTTTTGATTATTTTGATTGTGAAACCTATGTTGATACTGTTATGGCGTTGGCATTAGCTAAGAATCTTCCAGACTTTAGAAACAAAATAAATCAAATTCGCTACAAAAATGGTAATGTAAGTTTTACTGACCGTAATCACTTCCCCAGTGCTGATTGGGTCCCCAACAATAAATTGAATGGGTTTATTCGTGAATTGAATTATTTAATTGCCGCAGAAAAAACTAAGGTTACCAGAACTCAAATAAACCTAAGGAATTGGTACCTCCATTTAACTACCGATAGAATTCGAATTCCTTATCTTAATCCACATCAAAAAGAAATACGATTAATTCAATTAAGAGCTGAGGGTTCATTACTTGGAAGTAAAAGAAGTAAAAACGTAAGCATTTCTTATATTCCGGTGTTTGATTTGTTACAAAACCCTAGATTAAGTCAGAAAATTCCTAGTGGAAGCCTAATCTTTTTTGTTGGCCATGACTCTTATCTAAGTTCCCGAATTGGAACTCCTATGAATGTATTACACATGGGTTTTGCTATCTGGAATAACGGACAGCTTTATTGTCGAATGGCCTCATCAAAAGCTGGAAAAGTATTAGATGTTTTTTTCCCAGATTATTTAAAAACCTATTTATCATTGGGTACTTTGGATGGTATAAGTGTATGGTCTATTCAAGATCAAGCATAAACTCTTTCCAATTTGAATGTATTCTTGCTTTCAAATATGGCAAGCTAAAAATCCGATTGTTATGAATCTTGATATCGACTATTAATAAATTTAATTTATTGTGTACCCGCGACCATCATATTTTCTAACAAGATTGAACCCGTCTGAATAGAGCTCTTAATGTTAATATCGTTGCCTATAGCCACAATATTTTGATACATATCTTTTAAATTACCCGCTATAGTAATTTCCTCCACAGGAAATAAAATCTCACCATTTTCAATCCAAAAACCAGCTGCACCTCGTGAGTAGTCACCAGTTACTAGATTAATTCCTTGTCCCATCACTTCAGTAATTAATAAGCCTTTTTCCATCTGCTTTAATAGATCTCTAAGCTCAAATTGACTAGTTTTAAGTAAAATATTATGAAACCCACCCGCATTTCCTGTTGTTTCCAGCCCTAATTTTCTAGCCGAATAACTATTCAATAAATAACCAGATAATATCCCCTCATCAATTAAAATACGATCAGAAGTTCGAACTCCTTCATCATCAAAGGGGGTACTTCCTAAGGCACCTAGCAAATGCGGTTTTTCGTAGATAGAAATTTTCTTTGCAAAAACGGACTTTCCAATATGGTTAATTAAGAAAGAGGCATTGCGGTAAAGATTTCCCCCAGAAATAGCACCTAAAAAAGTTCTAATCAAGCCGCTAGCAATTTCTGAATGAAAAATTACTGGTACCTGGCAAGTTGAGAGGCGTTTTGCGCTAAGGCGTTTGAGCGTATTGTCAGCGGCATCTTTAGCTAATTTTACAATCGATTGTAGTTGCTTTGGATTTCTATTTATTGTAAAGCTACCATCACGCTGCATCCCCATTTTATCTTTTGCTATTAAATTACAAGAAATATTGTGTAATGAGCTAGGGTATCCGGCTAAAAAACCATGACTATTAGCGTATACATAAATGGCTTCCTGAGTAGATAAATTAACTCCTTCTGAAAAGGTTAATCGTTGGTCTATTGCCAAAGCATTTGATTCACATTCTTTGCCTAATGCAATTGCATTTTGTGGATCGATTGACCAAGGATGGTAAAGTTTTAAGTCAGCGGGGGTGTTTTCTAAAAATGTTGGCTCAGCTAGGCCGCTAAAAGGATCTTCCGTTGTGAAGCGGGCTAAATGGCAAGCTGCTTCAAAAGTACTTTTAATTGCTTTAGGACTAAAATCTGAGGTGCTTGCTGAGCCTTTTTTGTGACCAAAATAAACATTTATACCCAAATTTTTATTACGATTATGCTCTATTGTTTCAACTTCTTGATTGCGGACGGTAACTGAAAAACCAGTATCAAAGCTCACACTGGCTTCAGCTTGAGTAATACCTTGTGTTTTGGCCTTAGTCATCAATTCAGAAAGCAAATTTTTATATTCTGTTTGCTTATTAACTAAACCTTCTGGATACTGATGCTCTAGTTGAGTAGACATAAAAACGCGTTTCTCAATATTAAAATGTTAAAGAGTATAGCGATGGGTGTTAAATTTCGCTAGACTAGTGTTCCTAAGATAAAGATAAATACCACAAGGTAAAAGAAAATGCAGCAGTTCATTGAGTTTAGTTTGCGGCATTGGGAACTATGGCTAGCTTTTTTTGTAATTTTAATTTTATTACTGACTTTTGAATTACATGCTAAGCTAACTGGTTCATTGCCTCTAAGT
Organism: Oxynetra semihyalina; assembly: GCA_018239305.1. Classification (NCBI taxonomy): domain Eukaryota; kingdom Metazoa; phylum Arthropoda; class Insecta; order Lepidoptera; family Hesperiidae; genus Oxynetra; species Oxynetra semihyalina. The sequence goes on along the minus strand of DVPS01000003.1, from coordinate 105,169 downwards.
GTTCAGGAGGCTATTTTTATGGTTAACCGGGAAGATGCCATTTTTTTAGATGTTCGTGATGCTCTCAGTTTTAAAAAAGGACATATTGCTGAATCCATAAATATACCTTTTTCTGAGCTTAAGTCTAAACTAAGTCAGCTTGACTCATATCGAGAAAGGCCTATTATCATTAACTATAGTCAAGGGCAATCACATCATAAAATTGGTAGACTATTAAAAAACGAAGGATTTGCAAAATGTTACCATCTCAAAGGTGGAATTGTGAGTTGGCAGAACTCAGCGTTGCCTATTATTAAAAACTAATTTTTCGAGTTATTTAGAAGGTGTTTTTTATGCAAAAGAAAGTAGTAATATATACCACTCAAGGCTGTCCATATTGCGCTGACGCTAAGGAATTATTAAATAAAAAAGGAGTTAAGTACGAAGAAATTCAAGTCGATAAAGATCCAAATAAGTTAGCTGAAATGATAAAACTAAGTCAGCGACGTTCAGTTCCGCAAATATTTATAGATAAAAAATCTATCGGAGGATTTGATGATTTATCAAAATTAGCTGCCTCTGGTGAGTTAGATACCTTACTGAAAGGCGAGTAATTTATGAATCAAACTACCAAGCCCCAACAGCCCGAATTTGTTATCCAGCGTGTATATGTTAAAGATCTATCGCTCGAAACACCCCATTCTCCACAAGCTTTTCAAGAAGAATGGCAACCTGAACTAAATTTGCAGTTTACTATGAATACGACTGACATAGGAGCTGATAATCATGAAATTGTTTTACAAATTACTGTTACAGCGAAATCGAAAGATAAAACTTTATTTTTGGTTGAAGTTAAACAAGCGGGTCTATTTACTATAAAAGGATTTACTGAAGAACAAAATCATCAAATTATGAGCATAACTTGCCCTACAATTTTATTTCCTTATGTTAGAGAAGCAGTCTCAGATTTGGTTGGTCGAGCAGGGTTTCCTCCCCTCTATTTGGCGCCTGTCAATTTCGAAGCTTTATACGCTCAGCAAATGCAGGAGCAAGATGATAAAAGTGGTAATGGGAAAAAAGAAAATTCTACTAATTCTATTATTACGCATTAATTTTTGAAGTGTTTACTGTAGCATTAACTGGCGGAATTGCTACTGGCAAATCGACTGTAGCTTGTAATTTTGCCGATTTGGGAGTAAATGTTATTGATGCCGATCAAATTAGTCGGAATCTTGTTGATGATTCTCCTAAAATTCGTACTGAATTAGTCAAACATTTTGGTTCGAATATAATTAAAAAAAATTCGACCATAGATAGAGATAAATTACGAGCTATCGTTTTTGCTTGTCCTAAAGAGCGAGAGTGGTTAGAGGAATTATTGCATCCTTTAATTTTTCGCGAAATAAGGAGCTCAATTCAAAAGTCTTCTGGTATATATAATCTTGTGGTTATACCTTTATTGTTTGAGAGCCGAACTTCAAAATTACTCAAAAAAAAACCTTTTACCACTAATTTTATAAAATTGGATCGGGTTTTACTTATTTCCACATCTAGGAAATTGCAAATTCAGCGTGCACGTGCGCGAGATTTATTGGAAAAAAACCAGATTGATGCAATTTTAGCCGCGCAATTATCTCCACAAGAAAGTTTTAATAAGGCGGATGATATCATCCAGAATGATACCAGCTTAATAACTTTACGTAATTCAATTTTGGCCTTGCATGAAAAATATTTATCTTTATTAACCCACTCAAAACTTTCTCTTGATGATTCGAGCTTTCTTGGTTATTATCTTGCCTTTAAATAGGAATGATTCTTAATATCATTTAATTTTTATTTAAGCTATGGGGATTAAAATACCTATGTTTAAAAAATCTTATTGATAATTTTAATTAAATTATTAAGAGAAATTGTTCGTTTTTGCGAGATGAGAGATTGAAATGCGTGTAAAAAAAACTAAAGCATTACGTTACCTAGTCGCCACATTTTTGACAATGGGCACAGTTCTGTCTGTAGGATTTTTAAGTTTTTCTGGTTTATGGATTATTTATCCATATATTATTCCCGCCACATTAGCTTTTTTTCTTTCGGGGGTGATTGAAGGAAAAGTTTTTGGAATTAGTATTTTTAAAGGATTAGCAAGGTTAAAATTGCTTACGCCAAATGCTGAAAAACATTTACTGTTTTCTGAATTAAATAAGCTTTTAGATAGAAAAGATGAGGATTGGGTCGCTAATCAATGCGCTTTTTTAAAAGACTATTTTAATCAAAGAAAGAAATATAAAGCATTAAAAATTGATCCGCATGCTAAGGATGAGGATATAAAGCGAGCTAAAGATAGTTTAGAAGAATTAAAAGCTTATTTTTACCTGCAAATAACCGAAAGTAGTGAGGGAAATTCCTATATTAGTCAGGAAATAAAAGATATTAGTTTAATTGAACTAATATCGGCAAGACGCAGTGTATGGTTTTTACGTTTTTTCTGGATAATTAGTATATTAATTGGGATTGTATCAGGATTTGTTACTGCATTTGCAGTTCAGGAAGCAATAACTGTAGGTTTAGCATTATCATTATCAACGACAGTTCTATCTGCCATTGTATGGCCAGTCGCTCTATTTGCTGCTGTAGGAGCTACGTTTTTATTATATTATGCAATAACCGATATTGTAAAAAATGATGCTATTAGCAAAGCTTGTAGTAAAACAATTGATTTATTTAAACGAACTCCTGAAGAATCTATCAGTGCTTATTTGTTTCGATTGCTTGCCTTATCTCTAGTGGTAGTGGGAATTACTAGCTTAACTATATTTGCAACGCTTGCATCGGGGGGCACTTGTTGGATAGTTATGCAGAAGGGTATAAAATTATTAGCCCCTAAATTACCTGTTTTTGTAGCCTATTGTGCAAGTACGATCTTAATACCCATAAATTTTGCAACCGATTTAATTTATGGATTTAGTACTACCCTACAAACTATTGATAATTGTAAAAGCATATTTCTTAATATATTTAAAGGATTTAAACATCCTTTTGAGGCGGTTAAATCATTTTGCTTCAACATTCGCAGTAAACTAATAATTATTAAACAGCAAGAAACATGGGCACAATTTTTTAATCCATTTCGTATCCTAGCGAAATTAATTATCTCACCATTACAATCCCTAGTTTTTCTAGGCCATTTGATAAGTATTGGTTTAACGACTGATCGTTTCATGAACGTTCCTCCACCATTAGTAGCAGGTGTTTGCGCTATATCTGAAGGATTGCAAGATCTGAGCTTTCTAACCGGAGAAAGTGATGATCATCAGCATCCACCTCATGCGGACGATGATGGCCACGATCATGGAAATCTTTTACAACTTCCTTTGCAAGTTATTCTTTCACCACTACTTTTATTAATTAGTATTGTTTATTGGGGATTTAAAAAATTTGGAGATGAGTCTGATTTCTTTGAAACTATAAAAAATGTTTTTGAGCTACCCTTATTAAATATTGTTTTTTTCCCTTTACTACTGCCGAGTGCAGTTTGGCATTGGATTTTTAAAGGGTTCGAAAATGATTTAACTTTTTTTAATTCAATCAAAAAAAGTTTTGATATTCATATTCATGATCATGATGTCCCTCAACAAGAAGGAGAAATAAAAGAGTTATCCAAACAATGGCGAGAGCAAGAACGGGTAGATTGGTTATTAAAATTGGCTAAAAAACGTTTAAATAGAGTTTGGGTGGGTAAAAATAGTGCGGTTGAAAAGCAAAATCTACTTGAATTCCTAACTCTTCATAGGGAGCAGATAATCAATTCTCTGAGAGAAAAGCAACTGCAACATCCTAATGTCCGAGCTCAGGATGTACTTGTAGAGTATATTCGTGAAAATAAATTAAAAGAAATTCCTAGAAAGAGTTTAGCAAATGGAATTAATGGATTTTCAAATGGCCATACAAATTTAGAACCTTCAGAACAATCTATGAATGATTTTAGGTCTAACGAGAAAACAAGAGAAGCCTCCAAGGAGGATAAACAGATTAATGATAGCCTCAAAGGAATAGATCATTTAACCTCCATAAAAAAACGTAGAGGTTTTTTCAACATTACAAGTAAACCAACTACGACCGAAACAATGATAGAGGAAGCTTTTAATTTGGTGACATTGGCTTAATGTTCCATTAATAGACGATTAATTTGAACCAAATCACCTGGTTTTAAACTACCTGCAGTTTGTTTTAGTAAGAGTGTATCTAACAGATAATTATACTGATCACTAGCTGCAGCACGTTTTGCATCATAGAGATTTTGCTGTGCAATTAGGATATCAACGATAGTCCGTGTCCCTGCTTTATAGCTCTCTTCGGTACTATCTAGCGAAAGCTGAGCAGATTTTATTGCTTGCTGCTCAGCTTTGATTTTACTGATATCGGCAAGCACATCATTATATTTTTGTCTGGTATTAATGATAAGCAGTCGATAACTATTATCTAAATTAGCGGCAGCAGTTTGAAAATCATATTGTGCTTGACGAGTTTTAGAAGAAACTGCACCGCCGGAAAAGAGTGGAACATCTAATTCCAAACCTAAAGTGCCGCCATTCTTATTAAATGTGCTCGGAGCATTATTAAAGGCATCAGTTCTTCCATAATTACCTATTAAACTTAAGCTGGGTAAATGTCCAGAGGCTTGCATCTTTATTTTTTCTCTTGCTATTTCTACACCATAGCGAGCAGCCATTAATTTTAGATTATTCTGAGTAGCTGCGTTAATCCAAGCTTTAATATTGTTGGGTTGAGGGGTTTTTAACGGTATATTTTTTGCAAATGATTTTATAGAGGAATAATTTTGTCCTGTCAATTGACGTAATGCTTCTTGATTGTTACGTAAAGTGTTTTCTGCGCTTATTTCTTTAGCAAGTGATTTATCATAGGCTGCTTTTGCTTCATAAACACTCGTCAAGGCATCTAAACCTACTTGTACACGTTTCTGAGCTTGATTTAATTGCTTGCTATCAGCTGCTTTTTCTGCTCGGGTGAGTTTGAGAGTATCCTGTGCAGATAAAACATTAAAATAAGCAGATGCTACACGGAGAATCAAATTTTGTGCCGCTGCAGCCAAAGTTAAATCAGCTTGTCTACCGGTATTTCGAGCTTGTTTTACTGCTATCCAATCATTGACATTAATTAAGGATTGCCTAATCGAGAGATTGTAACCTCGAGCCTGAAAATTGTTTATTCCATTGGGTTGACCTAGGCTAGGAGGTTGTGTGATGTTTTGATAATTATTAGAAATGTTAGCTTCAGCTGAGATATTAGGTAAAAGAGCAGCTACACTCTGAGGTATCGCTTCGCGTTGTGCTAATCGGGTAGATTTAGCGGCCTGATAGATAGGGTCACTAATTAAAGCAGCCTTATAAATATCGATTAAATCCGCAGCATAAAGAGGTTTAAAAGGTGTGAAAAACAAATAAACACTTAATACTAATTTTGAGAAATTACTCAATTGCCAACTAGGTCTATGAGTTAAAAAGTTGAATAGTTTCATTTTTGTTTTTGTATTATGAAAAGCGAAAATTTAGGTTTTTCTAGATATAATATTATTATTATGCCAGATTTCATAATTGAGATATAGCCCTATGAATTCCCCTTTCGACCATTCAGATGTCAAAATTTTACAGCAGCGAATAGTTTATCGAGGCCATTTTCAAATAGAACAATGGAAGGTCCAATTTCGTCTATTTAACGGTGGCTGGAGCCAGCCAAGGCTTCGAGAAGTCTTTGAGCGAGGTGAAGCAGTGGGTGTTTTATTGATAGATCTGAAAAATGATCAAGTAGTGCTAATCGAGCAGTTTCGTATAGGAATTATTAATAAAGCAAAAAATCCGTGGTTACTGGAAATAGTAGCCGGGGTTATTAAGAAAGATGAAAGTTTGGAGCAAGTAGCACGGCGAGAAACTCAAGAAGAAAGTGGTTTGGAAATAACAAATTTATTTCCAGTTTGTCAATATTGGGTAAGTCCTGGTGGTAGTTCGGAACGTATGTCGCTTTTTTGTGGGCAAATTGATGCAAAATTAGCTCAGGGAATTCATGGTGTGGTCGAGGAAGGGGAAGATATTCGATTGCATGTTTTAAGTTTAAAAGCTGCTTATGATTTACTTAGCTTAGGAAAAATTAATAATAGTTCTACGATTATTGCATTACAATGGCTACAACTTAATGAACGAATTGTCAGAAATGCATTTTTAAATAGTGGATAATTACTAATTTATGAAATCTAAATCTTCTTCAAAAAAATATACTGCCGAAGCAATCGAAGTTTTAAGCGGTCTCGATCCAGTAAAACGACGCCCCGGTATGTATACTGATACTTCTCGACCTAACCATTTGGCTCAAGAGGTTATTGATAATAGTGTTGATGAAGCATTAGCAGGCTATGCACAACATATCGATGTGGTGTTATATCCGGATAATTCATTAGAAGTAAGTGACGATGGTCGTGGAATGCCTGTAGATGTTCATCCTGAAGAGAAAGTAACGGGTGTGGAGCTCATTCTCACTAGACTGCATGCAGGCGGTAAATTCAATCATAAAAATTATCGGTATTCAGGTGGCTTACATGGAGTAGGTGTATCTGTAGTAAATGCTTTATCAAGTCATTTAGAAGTTAAAATTAGGCGCGATGGATTTATCTATCAAATTCAGTTTGAACATGGAGATAAAAAATCAAGTCTTAAAAAACTAGGCAAAGTAGATAAAGCAGTAACAGGGACCTCCTTACGCTTTTGGCCTGATAAGCATTACTTTGATACCGAAAAATTTTCTATCAATCGTTTAAAACATAGTTTGCGTGCCAAAGCCGTTCTGTGTCCAGGCTTACATGTAAGCTTTACTGATAAGCAAAACAATATAAAACAAGAGTGGTTTTATGAAGATGGTGTAGTCAGTTATTTAAAAGATACTTTAAGTCAGTATACCTGTTTACCTGAGGAACCTTTTCATGGACATTTTGCTTCAGACTCTGAGGAAGTTGATTGGGCTTTATGCTGGCTTTTAGAATCTGGTGAAGGGTTGGTGGAAAGTTATGTTAATTTGGTTCCAACAATTCAAGGTGGAACACATGTAAATGGTTTACGAACCGGATTGCTAGAAGCAATGAGAGAGTTTTGTGAGTTACGCGATTTATTACCGCGTGGTTTAAAATTAGCGCCAGAAGATGTTTGGGATGGATGCAATTATGTACTTTCTATAAAATTATTAGAACCTCAATTTTCTGGACAAACTAAAGAAAAACTTACCTCTCGCCAATCTGCTGCATTCGTTTCTACTGTGATAAAAGATGCATTTAGCTTATGGCTCAATCAACATATTTCCGAAGCAGAAAGTTTAGCAGATTTAATGATAGCTAATGCACAAAAACGTTTACGTGTCAGTAAACAAATTGCACGTAAGAAAGTTTTGAGTGGAGCTGTATTGCCAGGTAAATTAGCTGATTGTACTGAAACAGATTTGAGTCGCACAGAATTATTTTTAGTAGAAGGTGATTCAGCGGGCGGCTCGGCAAAGCAAGCCCGAAATAGAGAATTTCAGGCGATTATGCCTCTACGTGGAAAAATATTAAATTCCTGGGAGGTGGCAAGTAATCAAGTATTAAGTTCGCAAGAAATTCATGATATTGCCACAGCTTTAGGTGTTGATCCAGGATCAAATGATTTATCAAGTTTACGGTATGGTAAAATTTGTGTATTAGCGGATGCGGATTCTGATGGCTTGCATATTGCTACGTTACTGTGTGGTTTATTTTTAAAACATTTTCGATCCTTAATCGAAATGGGACATATTTATATTGCTATGCCACCTCTCTATCGTATAGATATTGGTAAAGAAGTTTTTTATGCCTTGGATGATAAAGAAAAGCAAGGTATTTTACAAAGATTAAATGCAGTTAAAAAAGGGAAAATAAGTATTCAGCGATTTAAAGGTTTAGGTGAAATGAACCCTATGCAATTGCGTGAAACAACAATGGCACCTGATACCCGAAGGTTAGTTCAACTTACTATAGATAATGAACAAAAAACCTTTTCTTTAATGGATATGTTACTAGCGAAAAAAAGATCTGGTGATCGAAAAATATGGCTAGAACAAAAAGGAGATATCGCAACAATATAACTTTTATACAAAAATCAAAGATTTAACGTTTTCTTATTAAAGTTAGCCCGTCACCTATAGGTATTAAACACATACTAATATTTTTATCCTGATAAACAGCTTGATTAAATTCTCGAATAGCTTGGGTTTGTTTGTCATGATGGTGGGTATCAGCGACGCGGCCATTCCAAAGGACATTATCGACTAACAGCAGACCACCTTGGCGAAGTAATGTTAAGGAGCGCTTATAATAGTTTAAGTAATTCTTTTTATCTGCATCTATAAAGATAAAATCAAAACTATCCGAGTGATTTTGATTAATTAAACCGTCAAGCGTTTCTATAGCTGGAGCTAATTTTAGCTCAATTTTATAGGCTATACCGGCTTTTTGCCAAAAATCCTGAGCTATAGCGCTTGTTTCAGTATTAATATCACACGCAATGATTTTTCCAGTTTCTGGCAAAGCTAGAGCAACCGCTAAGGAGCTATACCCCGTATAGACCCCTATATCCAATGTTTTTTCAGCACCGGTTAATTCAATCAAGAATGCCATCAATTGCCCTTGCTCAGGTGCAATTTGCATGTTGTGTGAGGAAAGTTTTAGAGTTGTTTCTCTTAATGACCTTAAAATATCAGATTCACTTAGAGAAACGGATAGCATATATTGATAGAGTGTATCGTTTAAGTTTATGGTTCGATTTGACATAATTATCTCATTAAATGTAATTAAGCTTACAATATACAGCGTAAGAATAATTTTTGTAAAAATGATTCTATGTAGTTATTTTAGACATTGACATTCTAGTCCAGCGCAGCCAAAATAGCGGACCTTAAAACCGCAGGTCCCCATCGTCTAGAGGCCTAGGACACCGCCCTTTCACGGCGGTAACAGGGGTTCGACTCCCCTTGGGGACGCCATTTTCTTTGAGGACGCATGTTGCGTCGCATGCTAATTCCAAAGAGGTTAAAAATCCTTAATTCTTTTTATAATAAACTTGACTCAAAATTAATACTTATTTGCGGTAGGTGTTGATGTGGAGAAGAACATGGATCAGATTTTTATTGAAATATTGCAAGGCTACAGCTTATTTAGAAAGAAATACGCTGTTGGCGATAATGCAGTTATGCGGGATTTATCAAACTCTGGTCAGAAACCGCAAATTATGGTTGTTTCATGCTGTGACTCGCGTGTCGATCCTGCATTAATACTCCAATGTAATCCAGGGGATTTATTTGTGGTGCGTAATGTCGCGAATATAGTTCCGCCTTTTCAGAAGGATGAAGCGCTACATGGAACAAGTGCTGCTCTAGAATTTGGGATTTGTCTATTAAATATTAAACATCTTATTTTACTTGGGCATAGCCAGTGCGGAGGAATAGACGCATTATTAAATAGCCAAAATTTAACGCAGAATGATTTTATTACTAAATGGGTCTCTTCAATAAAAATACCTGATACTAAGATAAAGAATCCAGATGAGTATGCAAAATTAGCTTTAAGTCGCTCATATGAAAACTGCATGACATTTCCTTGGATAAGAGAAAAAATTGAAACCCAAGCACTAACTATTTATCGTTGGTTTTTTGATATTAAAACGGGCCAAATCTTTACTTATTTGGAAAACAACATTTATCAAGCATTAGATGTTAAGCAGTACGCTATTAATTAGCTTCTAGGTGGTAAGCTTAGCTTTTTTTCTTTAACTCGTTCAACTGCGGCTTGAATATAAGCTTGTTCATTAAGTTGCGGAATATTTTTTTTATTTAGGTGAGCTTGATCTCTTTTTAGTTCAAGACGTTGCTTTTTTGCATAATAACGACGTCGCGCTTGTTTAGGGTTATAGTTAGGTTGAACTATCGATAACATATCGATGCAGTCAACTGGACAAGGTGTAAGACACAGCCCGCAACCAGTGCATTCTTGGGTTAATACAACATGTAATTGCTTGGGGGCACCAAGAATCGCATCGACGGGACAAGCTTGGATGCATTTGGTGCACCCTATGCATTCAGACTCGCGTATTGAGGCTGTCAAGGGCGGGATAAGTTGTTTTTGCATTTCTGCTAAAAATGGTTCGGGATCTTTTTCTAGCAAGTTTGCTAAAGCTAACAAAGTTTTTATTCCTCCCGGAGGACAACGATTTATTTTAGCTTTATTTTCTGAAATAGCTTGAGCGTAAGGGAGGCAGCCAGAATAACTACATTGCCCACATTGTGTTTGTGGAAGTAAGGAATCAATCTCGTTAACCAGAGATTTTAAATCTCTTCCCAAAATAGATATTTTTTTCGATTTCATTTTAAAATAAATACCAACTAGCTTAATTCGTAGCGGTAGAATCTATTTTCTGCATATTTTGAATAGTTTCTTCAGGGATACGCTGTAATAAAGCCACAAAAGTGCTAATAGTATGGTTCAACAAGATATTCTGTCGATCGCTCCAAGTCATCGCGGGAATACTTAAAAATTTTTCAGTTTTTTCAGCTATAATCGGTAATACCGGTTTCAAATAAATCATTAAAATTCTGAAAAGATTTAAGCCCAAACTACATACTTCGTGAGCGTGTTTAATTGAATCAGAATTTTTTACCAATAGCCAAGGTTTTTCTGTATCAATCATTTGATTAGCTTGATCAGCTAATTCCATTATGCATTTCATTGCACGACTGTAGTCTCGGTTTTCATAATAATTAGCAATTTCGTCACCTTTATCAATAAAATGCTTGATAAATTCTGGCTTAAATAAAGTTGAAGACAATTTATTATCAAATTTTTTGTTAATAAAACTTGCACAACGACTCGCAATATTGACAAGCTTACCAATCAAATCCGAATTAATTTTTTGGATAAAATCCCCGTAGTTAAAATCAATATCTTCTGTTTTCTGACTTAGTTTGGAAGCGAAATAATAGCGCAAGTATTCGGGATCTAAATGATTAAGGTAATGTCGTGCAGAAATATAGGTTCCGCGAGACTTCGACATTTTTTTTCCATTAACGGTCACATAACCATGTACAAAAATTGCTGTAGGTGTTCGGAAGTTTGCACTTTTGAGAATAGCCGGCCAGAAGATAGCATGAAAATTTATGATATCCTTACCAACAAAATGATAAAGTTCAGTTGTTGTTGTTGGTGCCCAATAGTCATCAAAACTGACATTTTCTCTTGTATGAGAAAGGTTTTTAAAGATTGCCATATAACCAATGGGAGCATCGATCCATACATAGAAAAATTTATTTTCTGATGCAGGGATTTTAAATCCAAAATAAGGAGCGTCACGAGATATGTCTAGATCATGTAACCCCTCCTTAAACCATTCTAAAAGTTTATTGCTTATTTCCTCTGAAAGATGGTTGTTTGTCGTGATCCATTCTTTCAAAAAATCTGAATAATTTGAAAGCCGAAAAAAATAATGCTCAGATTCTTTAGGAATAGGCGTAGTACCTGAAATAATTGATTTAGGATCAATGAGATCTAATGGAGAATAGGTGGAACCACAAACTTCACAATTATCACCATATTGATCTTGTGATTTACAGCAGGGACAAGTACCTTTTACATAACGGTCAGGCAAAAACATCTTAGCTTCGGCATCATAGGCTTGTTGGATAATCTTGCTGTAAATATCACCTTTTTCTTTCATGCGTTGGTAAATAATCGAGATGAGTGCTTCGTTTTCTGGAGAGTGCGTCGTATAAAACTTATCAAAATCGACATAAAACGCAGCAAGATCGTGTTTATGTTCTTCAGCAATTTGAGTAACTAAGATTTCTGGACTGATGTTCTGTCGCTGTGCAGCTAACATCACAGGGGTCCCATGTGCATCTTCGCCTGATATAAAAAAACAATTGTGCCCCAGCATTTTTTGAAAACGGACCCAAATATCTGCTTGAATATGTTCTAATAAATGGCCAACATGTAAAGAGCCATTGGCATAAGGCAAAGCGGTAGTGACTAAAAGATTACGTTGTGTTTGCTGCATACTTAACTTTTGCGTATTATTGATTCCTAGATTTTGCCTTTTTGCGAGGAGTGGCGTCAAGTTATAATTCGAAGATATTCTATGTTAAAGCTTACCGATCGAGTCAAATATATAATTGCCGTTGCTTCTGGAAAGGGGGGCGTTGGTAAGTCAACCACTGCTGTGAATCTTGCATTGGCGCTCGCAGAAAAAAAGAATGTTAAAGTTGGAATATTGGATGCGGACATTTATGGTCCTAATCAGCCCCAGATGTTGGGTGTCAGCGATAAGCCTACTAGCAAGGATGGTAAAACCTTAGACCCCGTGTATGCGTACGGGATACAATCCATGTCTATAGGTTATTTAATTGACGTGAATACGCCTATGATATGGCGTGGGCCGATGGCGACTGGTGCCTTACAGCAATTATTAAATGATACTCACTGGGATAATTTGGATTATTTAATCGTTGATTTACCACCAGGTACGGGTGATATCCAATTGACGCTAACTCAAAAAATTCCTTTAGCTGGGGCTGTGATCATTACAACTCCTCAAGATATTGCTTTGTTGGATGTACGTAAAGCAATAGGAATGTTTAATAAGGTCAAGGTGCCTTTGTTAGGTGTCGTCGAGAATATGTGTATGCATGTTTGTAGGCAATGTGGTCATGAGGAACCCATTTTTGGTGACGGTGGTGGCGAGCGGATTGCCAAAGAATGTAATATTAATTTGTTAGGCGTTTTGCCATTAGATAGTCGAATTCGTAAGCAAGCTGATTCTGGAAAGCCTATTTTTGTTGCTGAGCCAGACAGCCCGATTGCGGATGTTTATCGAGAAATAGCTAACAAAATAGCCGAGCAGTTAAGTCAATCAAAAACTAAAGCTTTTCGTTTTCCGAAAATTGTCATAGAGAAAAAATAGTAGCTAGGAAAATAAATATGTCCATTAAATCTGATGCATGGATTTGCCGCATGGCAAAAGGTCACAATATGATAGAGCCTTTTGAGTCGAAACAGGTTCGTCAAAATTCAGCGGGACGGATTATTTCTTATGGTGCTTCGAGTTATGGATACGATGTACGTTGCGCCAATGAATTTCGAGTTTTTACCAATATAAATTCTGCTATTGTCGATCCGAAAAGCTTTTCGGAAGAAAGTTTTGTTGATGTAAAAAGTGACGTATGTATTATTCCTCCAAATTCATTCGCTCTAGCCCATACGATTGAATACTTTCGGATTCCACGCAATATTCTTACTATCTGTGTCGGCAAATCAACTTATGCACGATGTGGAATTATTGTTAATGTCACTCCATTAGAGCCTGAATGGGAAGGCCAAGTTACCTTGGAGTTTTCCAATACCACCCCCTTACCCGCTAAAATTTACGCTAACGAAGGTGTGGCGCAAATGTTATTTCTTGAATCAGACGAGGTTTGCCAAACCTCTTATCGGGACCGTCAAGGTAAGTATCAGGGCCAGACAGGCGTGACTTTACCTGTAACTTAAAATTTATTCCTATTCTTTATTCAGTTTAAGTGTACGTTTAAAATAGTCTTGTTTCATAAAAGCTTTAGCTTTGCTTAAAGTGTCTTCAGCAAGTTTATTAGCTTCTTCTGTGCCTTGTTTTAGAATATGTAAAATCTGACCTCGATCGTTTTCATAGATTTTTCGGCGATCTCGTATGGGTTGAGTTATCTCAACCAAGACCTCTATCAGTCGATGTTTACATTCGACATCTTTGATTTGGCCCTTACGATATTTATCTTTCGCCTCAATAATCCATTCTTTATTGGGATTAAATATATCATGAAATATCCATAGCGGATTATTTTCAACAGTCCCAGGATCCGTAGCGCGCAAACGATGTGGATCAGTGTACATTCCCATTACTTTTTTCTTAATCGTATCCGGATCATCGTTTAGATAAATGGCATTATTTAAAGATTTGCTCATTTTGGGTAACGTACCATCAGCATTAGGCGGTCCAGTTCCAACTAATCGGCGAACTGGGCTGAGCTTTGCTTGAATTATAGGAAATAATCCTCCATTGGAGACATAATCTTGATCTTTAGTTTGTGGATCAACTCCGCAATAAATTTGGTTAAAGCGACGTGCGCATTCACGAGCCAGCTCCAAATGAGCAATTTGATCTTCCCCTACGGGTACAATTTCAGGACGAAAGCTAAGTATATCTGCAACCTGTCCAACTGGGTATAATAAGAAACCAAAGGGATAATTATCGCCTAGATTCTTTTGACGTATTTCATCTTTAATTGTAGGATTGCGCATGACTCTAGGAAAAGAAATCAACATACTGAAAAAACAGGTTAGTTCGGCTATAGCGGGAATTTCCGATTGAACAAAAATATGGCTTTGCTTCGGGTTAATGCCTGCAGCAAGATAATCTATAGCGATTTCTAAGGTATTTTGGCGAATTTCTTCTGGAGATTCGGCACGAGTTGTAAATGCATGAACATTAGCGATAATAAAGTAACAATCATAGCTTTCTTGTAAGGCTACTCGTAAAGCCAAGGAACCGGCCCAATGGCCAAGATGAAGCTTGCCCGTCGGAGTATCGCCAGTGAGTAAACGCGGTTTTAATAACGCCATAATTCTAGTTAATGTTAACTTAAGTCTATTCTGATAATATAATATAATTAAATCAAGTAATTTTAATTTAAAAAACCCTTTAAAATTCAAGCGATAAAGTAATGACGAAAACTTCGACATTAAATAAAAAACAAAATCTAATCGAGCTCTGCTTTGAGGGAGAATGTCTTGAAGCATTGCAACGAATGGTTCATCCTAGTCAATCCGGTGATGAACAGCAAGTTAGAACAGACTTAAAAAGAGCATCTGATTTAACGATCGGAGACTGGTCTTATACAAAGTCATCTGAAAGTTCTGCCACTAAGACTAACGCTCCGATTGAGCCTGACATTGAAGAGGTATTTTTCAATAGAATAGAGCGTCTAGATGAAAAATTTAAAGATTTTATTTTATTAAATTTTCATCAGGGAGGAATGTTTTACACAGCCAGACAATTTTTAACTTTTCATTTACGTTCGTTAGGGTTTCTACCTAGTTCTGATGACGGATTTAGACATCATCATCTTTGTGATTTTGACGGCGCTGACGAAATAGTCATCACTGAAAAATTTAATATAACAGCTTTAGAATTTATTTATGAAAATAGTTTGTTAGTTAAGGTAATTGTGGAGGATGAAAAATTTGTTAATACCTTTTTAGAGCAAGCTGACAGAGATAAAATTCGTTTTTTACAAGAAAGAATAACTGAATCATTCATCAATAATGCGAGTAATCAGCACGAAAATCTAAAATTACAAAAAAAGCTTAAAGGTGAAGATGCAACAAACCAATTATTTTCTAATTCGGAGGAAAATGTAAATTTATTAGAATTTTCTATAAAGCATGTCGTTAAATTAGATCCGACAGCTCCTACGGGAATTAAAATAAAACAATTAACTAAAGAAGATGTTAAATTCAAAGTACAAGCAGAACTGTATGGGTTAACTGCAACTTCTGAGCCTGAGTTCTCTAAATTATTATCTCCAAATTTAGAGTGTGTTTCTTCTGGTTTTTTTAAAAAACCTAAGTTAAAAAGTAAGGTAAGTGAGTTTATAATCAATAATTATCAAGATTTTATAATAATACTACTTAAAATTCTTTTGAATTTTTGCTCCCCTATTATTGTGTCTGAAAAAACTTCTTTTTCAAGTCCTGGGTTACCAACCGAGCCGCAAAATAGTTTTGCCTATAGAATGCGAGCTTAATACAAAAACGCTTATTTGCAATGTTATTGCTATTTTATCTGTGTTAACATGCCGGCTTCTATTGAGTTAATAGGAGAGTAGGCTATGTCGGCCGTTCAATCCAAAAGTTCGTCTAAGATCTTTATTGATTTATCCACTGAAGAATTAATTAACCACGCTTTAGAACGAAAAGAAGGTTTGATTGCAGCTAATGGGGCTTTTTCAGTGACTACAGGCAAACGAACCGGTCGCTCACCTAAAGATAAATTTATTGTCGCTGAGCCCAGCAGTGAAAAAGACATTGATTGGGATTCAGTTAATCAAGCATTTTCAGAAGATCGCTTTTATAGATTATGGCAGCGTGCCGAACAGTATGCTAATGAAGTTGATCTCTTTATTTCTAATCTTCAAGTTGGGGCCGATCCCACCTATTACTTACCCGTTAAAGTAATTACTGAATATGCTTGGCATAATTTATTTGCGCGCCAACTTTTCATTCGCCAAGCCGATTTTTATGGAAAAGTGGGTAAAGCCGAATGGACGATATTAAGTCTTCCAGGCTTGAAAACTGATCCGCAGCGGGATGGAGTAAATAGTGATGCAACTTTAGTAATCCATCTGACTGATCGTAAGATTTTATTATGTGGACATCAATATGCGGGTGAGATCAAAAAAGCAATGTTTTCAGTGATGAATTATTTGTTACCCGCTGTAGATGTTTTACCTATGCATTGCTCAGCTAATGTAGGAAAAAAAGGCGATGTCGCTTTATTTTTTGGATTATCTGGAACAGGGAAAACAACCCTATCTGCCGATACCGATCGTTTTTTAATAGGTGATGATGAGCATGGATGGAGTGAAACTGGCGTTTTTAATTTTGAAGGTGGCTGTTATGCTAAATGCATCGATCTCTCTAAAGAACGAGAACCCTTAATTTGGGATGCTATTCGTCATGGCGCAGTAATGGAAAATGTCGTTTTAAATCCGAAAACCTTAGAGCCAGATTACAAAGATGCAACGCTAACTCAAAATACGCGTGTCGCTTATCCATTAGATTTTATTGAATCTCGTTTTCGAGAAAATCGTATAGATCGTTTGCCAGTTGCTGTTATCTTCTTGTGTTGTGATTTATTTGGCGTACTACCACCAGTGGCCTGTTTAAATCAAGAACAAGCAGCATACTATTTTTTAAGTGGTTATACTGCATTGGTGGGGAGTACCGAAGTGGGACAAACAGAACCTATTAAGACCACGTTCAGCACATGTTTTGGCGCACCCTTTTTTCCGCGACCAGCTAAAGTCTATGCTGAATTATTGATTAAGCGTTTAAAAACCAGTTACGCAAAAGTATATCTTGTTAATACCGGTTGGACAGGAGGTGCCTACGGGGATGGAGGGCAACGCTTTTCAATTCCCGTTACGCGTGCAATTATTAAAGCTATTTTAAATGATGAAGTAATAAAAACTGAGTCAGAAGTGTTGCCAGGTTTTAACTTTTCTATACCTAAGCATTTGCCAGGCATAAAGGATGGATTATTAAATCCTAAAAAGACTTGGAAAAATCCAAAAGAATATGATCTTAAAGCGGAAGAATTGATTAATAGATTTATTAATAATTTTAAACAATTTGATGTAAGTCATGCTATTAGGGACTCTGGGCCGGTTAATTGCACAAGGTAGTGGTTGTTCTAACCAGAGACATGCTCGTATCTATATTATTTGGTGCAACCTGTTTAAATAAAACAGGCCCAATATATTGGAGTTTAGTATCTTCTCTAGTTTTTTTAAAAGTTGAGTCAGAAGCACGGAAGATAAGATTAAATATTCGATAAAAAATTTCTTTAATGAAAAAAATTATTCTTTTAACGAAAAAATATATATTAGAATAATTATTCTCATGCTCATAAAATTTTGAATTATCTATATTTTTTTCTATAATTTCATTTATCTTTTCACAGAATTCTGCAAATGCGGCATTCCGATCTATTCCTTCTGTAATCAAAATTTTATTCACTAAATGAGAATATTCTGGAATTAGAAGCTTGAATAATTGTGCAATAGAATAGTAATCAGACCGAAATCCAATTGTAGAATTATTATTATAATATTTTCTAAAATGCTCTGGGGCGGTATAAGGTTGAAAAACTCTTCTAATATTGGAAGTGGTTGTGCTTTGCCCAGGTAACTGTAGATTATGTATATATTCCTTAACTGTGTTGAAGCTATGTAAATTAAATGCATTTACACTCCTGCCAAAATCAATGATATTTACTTGATTAGCTTCTTTGTTAATAATGATATTATTGCAGGTTAAATCTCGATGAATAATTCCTTTTCTATGAATATCGGTAATAGCCTTAATTAAATTCTGAATAATTTGAAATCTTGATATAAGGTTATATTGAATTGCGTAATGAAACGGCTGACCTTCAAAGTAAGGCGTTGTAAAATAAAAATATTTATTATCTTCATGGCATCGAAACTTAAAATTAAAATGTTCATAAGCACACTTCCAGCCATCGCTATCTGGTGATTTTGTATAATGATTTTTGGTTAAAATTTTAACACAGATAGATGCCTCATTATCGAAGCTTACTCTATATACACTACCCATTCTTCCACTACCTAAATGGTTGATTTTAGTAATTGATTTTCCGGGTAGTAGTTCATTAAGAACCTTTAGAGATAGTTTCATATTTCATACGATTTAAAAATACAAGCACAGCTTATTTTTATTATAATAAACTGAATTTATTAAGGAAATGTTAAAAATTATTAGTTAGTTCTCCAGCACGATTTTTAGCTTCCTTAAGGGCTTTTTTCACCACATCAATTAAGTTAGATTTTTTTAAGAATTTTAAAGCTTGTTCAGTCGTCCCACCGGGCGAAGTCACTTGCTGCCTTAATTCAGTTAACGATTTTTCTCGTTTAATTGCCATTTGGGCAGAACCCAGAGCAGTTTGTAGTGTGAGCAAATTAGCATTATCTTTGGACAAGCCTAATTCAATAGCGGCTTCTTCCAAGGCTTCCATAAACAAGAAGAAATAAGCTGGGCCACTACCTGATAAGGCGGCTACCACATCAATCTGTTCCTCTGTAGATAACCATACGATAATTCCTACACTTTGAAAAAGACTTTCAGCAGCATTTTTTTGAAAGCTGGTGCAATTTTGATTTGCAAATAAACCGGTTGCTCCACAGCCTATTAAAGCAGGAGTATTAGGCATGCATCGAATAATTGCTGAGGATTGGCTCGAAAGATAATGCGCTATGGCTGTTAAATTTACTCCTACGGCTAGCGAAATAATTAACGGTTTTTTTTCTTGAACTGGATCGGTAATTTCATTACAGACAGTTTTTAATATTTGTGGTTTTACAGCTAAAACAATAATATCTGCTATTTGAGAAGCATAACGGTTATCACTAGTTAGGTTAATATTTAAATTTTTTAACTTATCCAGTTGTTTCACATTATTATTAGTTGCCCATATATTTTTTGAAGGATAGTTTTTTCTTAATAACCCTTTGATAAGACTGGTAGCCATATTTCCGGCACCAATGAAGCTAATAGTTAAGTGTTGCATAGATTTACTTTTTTTGTTTGAGGTACTCATCAAGTCGTTCTAATTCAGTGGGCGTGCCTATGTTAAACCATACGCCATTATAATATTCCCCAGTTATTTTTTTTTCTGCAATATATTCATAAAGTAAGGATGACAATGGAAATATACCTGATTTACCTTGAAATAAATCAGGATGATAAATTCCCAGACTGGCAAATGTAAATTTATTTGAAGTATGTTCTAAGTTTAATAAACCCGATTTGCTAAGATTAAAATCACCCTGAGGGTGAAAGCTGGGATTGTCCACCAAAATAAGATGAGCTAATGCAAATGAATTTAATGAATATGTTAACAAATGCTCTAATGAAAAATCGGTCCAAATGTCGGCGTTTATAACAATGAATGGTTCAGATCCTAGAATGGGTAGTGCTTGGAGTATTCCGCCCCCTGTTTCGAGTGCTGTCGGTTCAAAAGAATAGTCAATTTTAACGCCGTAAGTTTTACCATCTCCTAAGGTATCTATAATTTGTTTCGCTTGATAAGAGACATTAATAACTATTTCTTTTATGCCAATTTTTGCTAATTTTAATACTTGATGAACAATTAGAGGTTGATTATCAACAACTATTAAGGGTTTTGGAGTTTTATCTGTTAAAGGGCGTAAACGTAAACCTCGGCCAGCGGCAAGTATCATCGCTTTCATTGTTTTTCTTTCTCGTAGAATTTTGGTTTAATGTGAGTTTGTAATACTTCTTTAAAATGAGAAAGCTCTAAATAATCATCACAGGTTTTACTCACATAATTCAACACCCGAGAAATCATTGGTAAATAATGGGGTTTATTATCCCGATAATTAAGTCGGGTAAAAATGCCAAGTATTTTTAGATGGCGTTGCAAACTCATTAGATCAAACCAACGAATAAAGTTTTCCCAAGTGCATTGGTGATTTATACGAACCATCTTATAAAATTTTAATATCCACTGATCAACTTGGTTCTTTGGCCAATCTATATAAGCATCACGCAATAATGAGGCAGCATCGTAGGTAATCGGACCATAAATGGCATCTTGAAAATCCAAAACACCGACATTTTTATTTTCTAATAAAAGCAAATTGCGTGAATGATAGTCACGATGAACACAAACCTGTGGTTGTTCTTGAGCGGAGTCGATAAGTATTTTAAAAGTATTTTCAAGTATATTGTTAATCTCATCGGTTGTGGTCAGGTCTAAATGTTTTTTCAAAAACCAATCAATAAATATTGCTAATTCGGAACGTATAAATTTTTCATTAAATAAATCTAAGGGTTTATCATCTGGAAATTTAGGATTACAGGTCTGAATTTGATGAATAACTGAAAGGGCACGATTATATAAATCATCAGCAGTATTGGAATTTAAGATATTAAGATATAAATCACTTCCAAGATCGCTTAGTAACATAAATCCTTGCTCAAGATTATAAGCAAATATCTCTGGTGTGTAGATACCTTGACGAGCAAAATCTTTGGCAATTGTTATAAACGCAATTATATTTTCTTTGTTTGGGGGGGCAATCATAGCAATCTGACTAAGGTTATCTTCTAAGCGCAAGCGAAAATACTGTCGTGAGCTTGCATCATTAATTAAAGGTTCTAGTTCAAAATTTGAGATTGTTTGAAGGCAAGACTCTTTAAGCCAATTTTTCAGCGATGTTAATTGTGATGTATGCTCTAAAATGGACATAATCTAAATCCTATTTTTTGGACCCTAATTTTTAAATAATTTTAAATTTATTTGACAACCCTTTAATCATCTAACTTTAAAGCTTTTTGATTGTTCTTTTTTTAAAGATTAAGCTGGCATAGCTATAGGATAATCTTACACTGGAACTAACTTGCTAATCTACCATTTCTACCGTTAGTATATATGGCTTATATCTTCTGTACTTCTGCCCTTCGAGGAAAAGTTTTAAATTTAATTATGAAGAGGCTGCTCGCCGACAATCTATAAACCCTTTTTTAAGTACGAGCAGGTTAAAATCGTGATAACAAGAGGAAATCGTTATGTTTCATGGCAGTATAGTCGCATTAATAACCCCTATGCGAGAAAATAGAGATATTGACTATGTTTGTATACGTAAGCTAGTTGATTGGCATATTGCACAACGTACCGATGCTATTGTGGTTATAGGGACTACTGGAGAAGCATCTACGCTGAGTATCGAGGAGCAAACTAATGTCATAAAAACGGTTGTCGAACAAACCCATCGACGTGTACCAGTTATAGCTAGCACTGGAACCCAATCTACTCACAAAACTATTGAACAAACACGGGCAGCTATGGAAATAGGCGTGGATGCTTGTCTATTAGTAACTCCCTATTACAATCTTCCTACGCAAGAAGGACTTTACCAACATTATCGTTCGATAGCAGATAAAGTCCCTATTCCACAAATTTTGTACAATGTGCCTAAACGCACTGGATGTGATTTATTACCAGAAACGATAGCTAAATTGGCTGGTATCGCGAATATTGTGGGTATTAAGGAAGGTCGGCCACAGCGTGCAAAAGAGATTTTAGAATTATGTGGTAAAAATATCGACGTTTATAGCGGCGATGATAATACCGCCTTAGAAATTATGCGTTTAGGCGGCAAAGGTGTGGTTTCTGTAGCTGCAAATCTTGTGCCGCAATATATGCATAATCTTTATGAATTGGTGAAGAAAGAAGACTGGGAGGCTGCCGATAAACTAGATCAACAGCTTCACCCACTTTATCAAGGGTTATTTATTGAAAGCAACCCAATACCGGTTAAATGGTTAGCGGCTAAAAGGGATTTAATTTCATCATCAGCTCTACGTCTCCCTTTGACAACTTTGTCAGCTGCGTGTCAACCTAGCTTGGCGCCGATAATTCACTTATTAGAGGCGTTACTTTAAAAATGAAAACCAAATTATTTTATTTGATATTAATGCTTTTTACCTTAAACTTAACTGCCTGCTCTTCTGTTAATAGGTATATAAAAACACAACGATCGCAATATTTATATAGTCAGGGGCTACCTTTATTAAAAGTCCCAGATGGCTTACAGATTCCTAGAGAAGAAAGGTATATCATTCCACCAAAAGTTGGTTGTAGACCCACAAAAATGCCCAATTTATTCCCACCGACTAATTAATTTAACCTTATCTTTTTTATGCATTGATTAGTTAATTAGATTTTCTAAGTTTGAGTGGTTAGTAGATAGAAAGTTTAAGTTAATTAAACTTATTGGAGAGGTACCAAAGTGGCCATAATGGCGCCGACTCGAAATCGGATGGGGATTTAAAGTCCCACGTGGGTTCGAATCCCACCCTCTCCGCCATAATTTTCAAGCGAGAAAGAAAAGTGATTAATATGATGTTAAATAAATTCCTTAGCAATTATCTTTGCTTAATGATGCCGCTCCATTTTTAATTTAAACCTCGGTAGTACTACAGATTTTAGGCTTTTGTAATGAAACATACTCTAATGGAGTATAGGTTTGGCTGTATTCGGTTTTTTTACTATTAAATAGGACAATTTCTTTGACTATCATAGGGCTGGTATTTAAATTTAGCTCGTCACGTAGATTCGGCGTATGATGATGAATAATTCGGCCTAAAGTTAAATGAGGTAAATAGGGTTTGGTTTCAGGGGTAAAGCCCAAGTTTGAGGCAACCTCTTCAAGTGCATTAGCCAGTTCAAATAATTCCGAAGTAGGAATTATATCTGTGGCAATTGCGCGAGGTGCTGTAGGTGAGGGAAAAAAACGAATATTATTCAATTGTAGAGGAAAAGGCTCGATCTTATTGATTGCATCATGGGCATGTTTTGCCAATTCGCAAATTTTTTCAGGATTAGTACTACCTAAAAAGCGTAAGGTAACATGTAAATTTTCGGGGTGTACCCACCTTACACGGTGTCCCCAAGGCTCTTGTTTCAGTTCATCAATAAGTTGAGATAAGGCTTGACGTAGTTCTGAATTAAGTTCTACAGCAAAAAAAAGACGTAAAGGATCGTGAGTACTCAAGTGCAACTTCCTTATTAAAGACTATGAGATTCAGGACAGCGCTTATATTAATGGAAAAATAGGCAAGTTTCTATGCTAGAGCATTTATTAAATTTTTCCAAGAAGTTTTCGAGCTGTGACCGCAAATATTTTCACAACCATCCATTATAATCTCGTTTATAGTTCATATTTATCAGTAATTGACGATTTAGTATGTAAACATAAACCTAACTTGACTTAGATTTTCTCTTTACTGCTCTTTTGTCAAAAAATTTTTCTCATTAAATAGTCTAAAGTATAAATATTTAATACATCAATTAATCAATAGTATTCGTTTTTTTAAAAATTTAAGTATACTATATAACAATTTTTACGTTATAAGTGCGCTATGATTATCGATACTACACTACTTTCCCGTATTCAGTTTGGATTTACGATTGGTTTTCATATTTTATTTCCTACACTTAATATTGGTTTAGCCGTTTTTTTATCAATAATGGAAGGGATTTGGTTAAGAACAAAAAATCCTGTTTATTTAAAAATTTGTCAATTTTGGACTAAAATTTTTGCTCTAACCTTTGGTATGGGCGTCGTTTCAGGTATTGTTTTGGCTTATGAATTAGGTACTAATTTCGGACCTTTTATTAGTACGGCAGGAGGGGTTGTAGGTGCTCTTTTTGTTTACGAAGTACTTTCTGCATTTTTTCTCGAGGCCGGATTTTTAGGTGTTATGTTATTTGGCTGGGACAAAGTGGGCCCAAAATTACATTATTTAGCGACTTTATTGGTAACCTTAGGAACCTTATTTTCAGCTTTAGGAATTTTGTCTGCAAATTCTTGGATGCAGACCCCTGCTGGTTTTCATATTAATGCAGGAAAATATATAGTTGATAGTTGGTGGGATGTTGTTTTTAATCCTTCTGCTATCAATCGTTTTCTACATATGGTCACGGCTTCTTTACTAACCACTTGTTTTGCTATTGCAGGGGTTTGCGCTTGGTATTTATTAAAGAAAAGAGATTTGGATATTGCTAAACCATGCTTTTCATTTGTTTTTGCTGCAGCTATGGTAATAGCCCCAGTGCAAATATTGCTAGGCGATATGGTTGGCTTAAAGGTTTTTAAGTATCAACCACTTAAAACTGCAGCAATAGAAGCTAATTGGAAAACGCAAAAGGGCGCTCCCTTGATTTTATTTGCTTTACCCGATAGTAAACAAGAAAAGAATTATTACGAAGTAAGAATACCAAAACTTGCAAGTTTAATTAATACCCACCATTGGAATGGAAAATTGCTAGGTCTTAAAAGCGTTCCACGCGCAGAACGGCCAGTGATAGGCGCAACATTTTGGATGTTCCGAGTAATGGTAGGCATTGGTTTTTTATTCTTGTTTGTTGCATTGTTTGTGCAATGGCAGCGATGGCGAGGGAAGCTATACAATTCCAATATGCTTTATCGTTTATGCATATTAATTGCGCCTTTGGGATTTTTGAGCACAATTGCTGGCTGGATTACAGCTGAATCTGGAAGACAGCCATGGATAGTTTATAATTTAATCAATGTTTCTCAAGGCGCGTCTATCGTTCCCCTCCATCAAGTTATCATCTCCTTGGCGCTATTAGTCATTGTTTATGGAATTATATTTAGCTTTTATTTATTTTATCTTTTTAAATTAATTCGTAAAGGACCCACTCTTCCGATATCGGATGAATCAGTTGCAGAGGTTATAACGGAAACACCTTTTAAGTATTTAGCACCTGAGGGTAAATAAATGTTTTTAATTCTTACTTGGGCGACGATAATTTCATTAATTATCATGATGTATGTTTTGCTAGATGGTTTTGATCTGGGTGTAGGCATTTTATTTCCATGGATTAAACAAAGTGAATTTAGAGATATTATGATGAGCACAGTTGTGCCAGTTTGGGATGGAAATGAAACTTGGTTGGTATTTGGTGCTGCGGCACTCTATGCTGCTTTCCCAATTGCTTATGGTATTTTGTTGCCTACTCTATATATGCCGATAATGATTTTATTAGTCGCATTAATTTTTCGTGGAGTAGCTTTCGAATTTCGTTTTAAAGCCCATAAAAGTAAGTTTATTTGGGATATTGCTTTTGCAGCAGGATCCATATTAGCGGCCTTTATTCAAGGAATTATTTTGGGTACGTTTGTAAAAGGTTATGGTACACACTTGCCTTTATCACATGAGGCCTATCATTGGTTTACCCCTTTTACTATCTTTACAGGGATTGCTGTGGTTAGTGGTTATGCCTTATTAGGGGCAACTTGGCTAATAATAAAAACAGATGGCATTTTGCAAGAAAGAATGTATAAGGCAGCTGAGGTATTATTGCCTTTAGTGGCTTTTTTCTTAATTAGTGTGAGTATTTGGACCCCGATTGTTGAGCCACAAGTGATGCATCGCTGGTTTTCATTACCCAATTTTTATTATTTATCTCCTTTGCCTATTTTAACCATATTGATTGTACTCTTTAATTTTTATTGCTTACACAAGAAAAAAGAAAGACTCCCTTTTATTTTAACAATAGGTTTGTTTGTTTTTTCGTATATTGGGTTTTGCATTAGTGCTTGGCCGTATATTATTCCTCATGTATTACCAGTCTGGAAGGCAGCTGCTCCAGCCTCTACTTTAAAATTTATCTTAGTTGGCGCAGCAATTATCTTGCCCATATTATTTATTTATACACTTTATTCTTATCATGTTTTTAGAGGGAAAGTAAAAACTGTTATTCATTATTAATTATGAAAAAACGTTTACGACAATGGATTTGGTTTATTGGTTTATATCTAGCGGGTGTCGCGACTATAATTGTGGTGAGTAAATTATTACGTTGGTTTATTCCGCATTAATGTTCGAAACTAATTCTGCTAAAGAAATTTAGACTTGCTAATTGATCTAATTGCGAGGTAATTTCAGAAGTTCTTTTAATGTAGTTTTCTTCTTTATTAAAAAATAACGTCATCTTTTTTGAATTTGATACGATCGATGTTGGAATAAGATTCACAATAAACCACAGTATTTTCAGAAAAATACTTTTTTGTTTTTCAAATTCATCCATATTTTCATTTTGATAGTTTTTTATTAATTGAATGCTTTCGTTACGTAGTTTCTTAGTGATTTCTTTCTCGCGAATGTATTTTTCTGGTTTTTCATAGAAATCAGCCTGGATTAAGTCCCTAAAATAAATGGTGGTTGTCTCTTTCAGTTGTTTAATTAAATGATTGATTGCAGATTTATCCTTAACTTGCAACTTATCAAGTTCTTCAATTGATTGAATAAGCTTAATGTATGTTTCATTATAGGGAATTAGTTGTATTGTCTTAGTTGTATTAAAAATATTTTCACATGTTCCGTCATCTTGATAGTTGTCGATACTTTTTAAAAAATCATTAAAATTCAAATCTTGATATTGGTATGCGTTAATAAAGGTTATGAGATTATAAAGGAGCCCTTCAGAGTTTGGGTTTTCTGGTGAGATGGCCTTTATACAATTTTCAAGGATTATAGTGTGAATTTTGTGGCTATCTTTTTCTTTAGAATGGGCAAGTTTAAATTTTTCGTAAAGTTCTGTATAAGTTAAAATAGCTAGGGGAACATAAATTTTGCATAATTTTTCATTACGGAAATCAATTATTTCTTCGATCGCTTGAGAAAGTAATTTTTTTTTATTTTTATCATTATTTTTAATAGCTTTAATGCTTTTTTCAAAATCACTTATGCTAAGGCCATATTTTTCTAATTCTTTTTGATTTAAAGTAATAACAGGGATATTTTTATCTCGATTTTTAATAGATAATTTTCTTTCTGAATCAGATTGGAATGTAATTTTTCTGAGTTGAGTACCCTGTAAAGGCTGTATTTTTTCAATTAAACTTTCTGGCGAAGGAAAAATTAAAAAATTTAAATAGACCAAAAAGTCGTTTTTAAGTTGTTCAATATCGGTAAGCACTATTACCTCTCTTTATCAATCATCCTCCTTGATTGTAAAATTGTCTGATAATTATACAGAAAAAAAATATGGCGTCACCCCCTATTATTCTAAGACTTAATATTTTTGTTAAAGAGGATGATTGACTTAAGCATTTTAAGTAAGGAAAATTAGTCCTTGGACTATCGAATGCCAGATTTAGTATAATATTACGAACAACTACCATAATTACTTTTGATTTTAATGACTAAAAGAAGATAAATTCTATGGCTATTTACTCTATTATCCAGCTCCCGGATGAACGTTTACGGGCAGCTACAGCGCCAATTACGAGTTTTGATGAGGCTTTACAAAAACTGATTGACGATATGTTTGAGACGATGTATGCCGCTAAAGGAATAGGTTTAGCTGCTCCCCAAATTGCTATTAGCAAAAAATTAGCGGTTATTGACGTTTCTAACGATAAATCGGAAACCTGGTGCTTAATAAATCCTGTTATTGTTGAAAGAAAAGGCGAGGCATTAATGGAAGAAGGTTGCTTATCAGTACCGGGAGTTTATGATAAAGCTCCGCGCGCGCTTTGGGTGAAATTACAAGCTTTAGATAGGCATGGAAAATTTTATGAAATAGAGGCGGAGGATCTATTAGCGCATTGTATACAGCATGAAGTAGATCATCTTAACGGCACGCTATTTTTAGATCATTTATCTCCTCTTAAACGACAATTAGCACGTAAAAATCTAAAAAAAATGAAAAAAAGGGGGCAGTCTTGAAACTTATTTTTGCAGGGACGCCTGAATTTGCTTTGCCTAGTTTACAGGCCTTATTGAATTCCACTCATAAGATATGTGCTGTTTACACACAACCCGACCGTCCTGCAGGAAGAGGTCGAAAATTATTAATGAGTCCAGTTAAAAAACTGGCTTTAGAGAATAAGCTTTTTGTTTATCAGCCTATTAGTCTGCGCGATGCGAAGGAACAAAAAAAATTGGCTTCTTTTCATGCGGATTTAATGGTGGTAGTGGCCTATGGACTTATTTTGCCGCCAGCCATATTAACTATACCTCGTTTTGGTTGTATTAATGTCCATGCATCATTATTGCCACGTTGGCGAGGAGCCGCTCCTATCCAACGAGCGATCTTGGCGGGAGATTCAGAAACGGGTGTTACTATCATGCAGATGGACCAAGGTCTTGATACCGGTGAAATGATAACGAAATTTTCTTGTACCATAGAGCCCAATGACACAACTCAAACTCTACAGCACCGATTAGCTGACTTAGGTGCTAAAGCTTTAATAGAAAGTTTAACTGTTATTGAAGGCGGAACCTATCAATCAGAGCCACAGAATGAAAAAGACAGTATTTATGCAAAAAAAATTCATAAATCAGAAGCCGAGATAGATTGGGAAAAGCCTGCAATCTACTTAGATAGATTGGTACGCGCCTTTCATCCTAAACCCATTGCTCGAGTTGTTTTAGGAAAATCGATATTGCGGATTTGTAAGGCCGAAGTGCTTGATGAAAACATTTCTAAAAAACCAGGCTTAATCTTGAAAGTCGATCGGGAAGGTATAGATGTTGCTACAGGAAAAGGTGTATTACGTTTATTAGAAGTGCAATGGCCCGGTGGCAGATGCTTACCGATTTCAAGCTTTATACATGGTAAATCGGAATTATTTCATGTAGGCGCCATTTTAGATCGTATGTATGGCTAATTCCCGGGCAATTGCCGCACAAGTTATTTTGCGTGTTTTAAAAGAAAAAATATCGCTCAGAGATGCTTTATCGGTTGGTGTCAATGCAGACATTAATTTTCGTGATCGGGCATTTATTCAGGAATTATGTTATGGCGTAATACGTTGGTATATCCCGTTGAGGCAGCTTTGTTCCTATTTATTGAAAAAACCTCTTAATGTTTCTGATCAAGATATTGATGCATTATTGTTAATAGGCCTCTATCAACTGAACTATTTAAGGACGTCTCCTCATGCTGCTGTACATGAAACTGTACAGGCTGCGAGAGAACTCCATAAAGTTTGGGCAGTGCCTTTAATTAATGGAGTATTACGATCTTTCCAACGACAAAAAAACAATTTATTAAAAAAATTGCCCCATGAATGTCATTTTGCGCATCCTGATTGGTTAATTAAAAAATTACAACAGGCATGGCCGAATAAATGGCAAACAATTTTAGCTGCCAATAATCATTTTCCTCCTATGAGTTTGCGAGTTAATCTTTTGAAAATTACACGAAAAGATTATGCGCAAAAATTAAAAAATAAAGGTATAGCTGCCCGCTTAAGTGAACTAAGTCCAAGTGGAATTATTCTTGAAGAATCATGCCCAGTAATAAATTTACCTGGCTTTATGGAGGGAGAGATCTCAATACAAGATACAGCTGCACAATTAGCGGCCCCCTTATTGTTGCTAGAGCCTGGTCAAAAGGTTTTAGATGCCTGTGCTGCACCCGGAGGGAAAACAACGCACATTTTGGAATTACAACCTGATTTAATGAAATGCATAGCAGTCGATTCTGATGCGGTTCGATTAAATAAAGTTAAACAAAATTTGAATCGTTTAAGTTTAGTAGGAACAAAAATACAGCTACTTGCTGCTAAAGCACAAGATCTCAAAACTATTTGGAAAGAAGGCTTATTCGATAGAATATTAGTAGATGCGCCCTGCTCAGGAACCGGAGTTATTCGAAAACATCCCGACATTAAATTGTTACGTAGGGAAGAGGATATTCCTAAATTAGTGGAGCATCAATATCAACTGATATCAAGTCTTTGGGAAATATTAAAGCCGAATGGTATTTTGTTATATGTGACCTGTTCTGTATTGCCAGAGGAAAATAGTGATTTAGTTATGCGCTTTCTATCGCAGCATTCTGATGCCAAGGAAGAGGTCATTGATGAAATGTGGGGAATAGCTTCTCCGATAGGAAGGCAAATTTTATCTCAAATACATGGACCTGACGGTTTCTATTATGCTAGGTTACGTAAAAGCGCTTAATAATTAAGCGCTTTGATAAAAAAAAGATGTAAAAAATTATGAAAACAATCCCCCTATTTTTTTGTTGTTTTTTAACTTTAGCTATGATTAGTTTAGCTAGTTGTGCTTCAATTCACGCAGAAGCTCCACCTTTAGAGAGAAAAACGGTAGAAAACGCAAAGATAAAGAAAAGTTTACCTCCCCCTGTAATACAAGTAGTTCAAGGCGCTGATCGCCTTAGAGTCATTGCTTACAGCGATGGCTGTTTTCAGTCAAATGGTAAATTAACGAGAAACTGTATGCAACAGCTTAGCCATACAGTTAAACTTATAAAATCTTATGGGGATGGACTTATTCAAGTAGTTGGGTATAGCGACGATCTTTATGATCCTCAAACAGCGTCCGCTCTAACACAAGATCAAGCCCAAGTCATTACAAGCTTTTTATGGTCACACGGAATAGGCTCGCAACGTTTGCGTACAATAGGATACGGCCGACATGATTACATTGCGAGTAATCGAAACGTTAAAGCCAGTAGTTTTAATCGACGTGTTGAGATTATTTTAGTAAAAAATTAAAAGTAGTGATTACCATAAAAAACTTTCTTTTGCGTGGATTAGTTGTCAATTCTATTGTGATATTCATTAATCTTTAAAAAGAAAACTTCTCTCCCGAAAAAAATTGATGCCGAATCCTGTCGAAAAAATATTCTTTTTTTTAAAAGATTTAATTTTTATTAAGTATCAGACCTAAATTTTCAGTGTAATTGTTCATAAAATTTATGGGTGAGCTGTAATATATAACACTTTTATCCTTTGCAAATGCGCTTAGTGAATTTCTGACATTGACGATTGCTTGAGCATGGTTTTTTGTTTGAACAAATCCCTGCTGAGCCCGCAATTGTTGAGCATTTAATCGAGTGTATTGTGATAGTTTGACATCTAGAATTTTGGCGGTACCTGCTAAGCTAATTTTTTCTCTACCATCAGCATTTATCCTCAGATAAGGGCTATTGACCCAATAAACTATTAGATTTCCATTCCCGGTAGAATAAATCTTATTTAATGAGATAATACCTTGGATAATTATATTATTGGAATTGTGTGCTTCTATTTCGAGATTTGTGCTGAGTAGGTTATGAAAAATAATGTTTTTGTTACCATTACTATAAATAGATTTAAGATTTAATTGATTAGTGTAAAGATTGATTTGACCTTCTCCCTGCGCGTGTAGTGATAATGAACCGGCAAGTCCTTTACCAAAAAGACTTCCATTACTATTGAATCGTATTTGTTTTATTTGAGCTGGGGTTGTATTGACCAGAATTGTTAATCTTTCTCCTGGTTCAGACCGATAAATAGGTTTCGTTCCTAGATATAAAGTATGGTTTTTTTCTCTACAAGTAACTGCAGACACTCTTCTTTGATTTCCCAGGATTTGCATATAAGGGTGGGTTAGAGTTGCATCGATATAAACATTGATTGGACCTTGTATATCTAAGCTATCAAAGTTATTAATTGGAATTTTCTTGCTTATTATAGGCTTGTTCTTAGATATGACTTGTGTCCGACCTACAAGGCTAAAAAAAGCTAGGGCGGTAACTAAACAATAGACGATGACTTTCATAGAGAGTGCTCTTATTATTATTTTTATCAGATATTAACCTTGTGGGCGCTTATTTACCAGATTAAATCAAGCATTTTAAGCAAAATGCTTATAAAAAATGTTCCAAGGTTCCTATCTCAAAGGCTGTGGTTTATCAGCTTCAGCTATATTTTTCTGGGAGTATATTGCGCTATAATCTCGTTCTCCTTTGATCATCTAGTGATTTAATCCATGAAATGCATAGTGCAACAAGAAATCAAAAAAGCCTTGTTAAGCTTAAGTAAGAAAATTTCCATACCTGCGTCACTGACTATCCAAGTTGATTATGCTAGAGAAAAATTACATGGCGACTTTTCTAGCAATATTGCTTTAATTCTAGGTAAGAAATTACAAATATCTCCACTGCAATTAGCTGAAATAATAAAGTCAAATATAGATTGTTCTTCAGCGGACTCTCGAATAGAAAAAATTGAAATTGCTAAACCCGGATTTATTAATTTCTTTTTAAAGAAATCCTTTTGGTATTCCGTTATTGAGAAAATTTTAAACCAAACCAAACAATTTGGAGTTTCAAGCTTAGGTAATAATGAACCCATTCTAGTTGAATTTGTTTCAGCTAATCCTACTGGCCCTTTGCATGTCGGGCATGGTCGTGGGGCAGCCTACGGTGATTCTATTGTGAGATTATTGAGAGCAGTAGGTTATCAAGTATGTGCAGAATATTATATCAATGACGCTGGAAGACAAATGGATATCTTGGCAACTAGTGTTTGGTTGCGTTATTTAGAAATTTGCGGAGAAAAATTCACTTTTCCAAGTAATGCTTATCGAGGAAATTATGTTTATAAAATTGCCGAAAAAATTTTCTCTCAATTTGATAAAAAATTCTTTAAAATCTCAGAATTGGTATTTAAAGACATTCCTGTTGATGAAACTCATGGCGGAAACAAAGAGCAGCATATTGATGCTCTTATATCAAAAGCAAAAATTTTACTCGGTGTTGTTGATTATGAAAAGATATTCGAAATAGGTTTGAATTCTATTTTAATTGATATTAAAGAAGATCTTAGTGCATTTAGGGTCAATTTTAATGAATGGTTTTCTGAAAAAAGTTTGTTTAAAACACATGTTGTAGATGAGACTATAAAACGGTTAATTGCAAGTGGAAAAACGTATGAAGCTAATGGAGCTTTGTGGTTTAAGTCGACAGACTTTGGGGATGATAAGGATCGGGTATTGCTTCGCGAAAATGGACAACCCACCTATTTTGCAGCAGATTCGGCATACCGTCTTAATATTTTGGAACAGCGCAAGTTTAAAAAAATAATTAACGTATTGGGCTCAGATCATCATGGTTATGTACCTAGAATTCGAGCAGTTATTCAAGCTCTCGGTTTTTCAGAGGATAGTTTAAAAGCTTTATTAGTACAATTTGCTATTCTTTATCGTGGGGATAAAAAAATTCAAATGTCTACTCGCAGCGGCGAGTTTATTACTTTGCGAGAACTTAGAGAAGAAGTAGGTACTGATGCAACTCGTTTTTTTTATGTACTACGACGTGCAGACCAACATATGGATTTTGATCTTGAGCTTGCCAAAGAACAATCAAATGCTAATCCGGTTTATTATGTACAATATGCCTATGCGCGAATATGTAGTGTAATGCGCCAACTTAAGGCCAAACAATGGGTTTGGGATAAATCTTTAGGGATGGAGGCACTGAGTGAATTAAAGGAAGTACAAGAACAGGATTTGTTGGTTTTATTAAATCGTTATTCAGAAATGCTAGAATCAGCAGCTAACGCTTATGAGCCGCATATTATCGCGCATTACTTGAGAGATTTAGCGCAAAATTTTCATATTTATTATAATTCATGCATTTTCTTGATAGAGGATGTTAAGCTGCGAAATGCAAGACTAAATTTAATTGCTGCAACTGCACAAGTCATTAAAAATGGCTTAAGCCTATTAGGCGTAGAAACTTTGGAAGTGATGTAATGGCTAAAGACTATGCAAAAAAATATACAAACCATAACTATTTTACTCCTAGACGAAAAAATAATCGTTATCTTTGGTTAATGTTAGGGATTTCTGTGGGTTTATTGATTTTGGGTTTGTTTCTTCTCAAACCTATTCATAAAGGCAGACACATTCCATTGGAGAAAGAAATAATCAATAAAAAAAAAAGGGATGTACCTGAGCCTCAATCCCCAGAGCCAAAATTTGATTTTTATAATATCTTGCCTCAAAACAATTTGAATTTGTCACCTCATGTTAGTTCTGCAATCAACGAAATAGCCTTGCCAAATGATGTGACGACTTCTATTCAAGCAACTTCCGGACACAACAGGCCTATAGATACTATGCTTAGTCCCACACCTGAACAAGTTGCTATTGCAGAGGCTAAAAAACAATTAGAAGAAGAATTGGGTCAATTTAATAATGAAGCATATATACTGCTGTTAGGTAATTTTTCTGATCGAGCCCACGCTGAACAGCTACAAGCTGAAGCCTTATTAAAAGGATTTCCTGTTCAGAAAAAAGGCAGCATAATCAATGGGAGATTAATATTCCAAATCTTTATTGGACCTGCGGATTTACATAAGCTTTCTCAGGACAAAAAGCGTTTAAATCAAGCAGGCTTAGGCGCGGTGTTGATCAAGGTTAAACCATAAACTGATAAATTAATATCCCTAGATCTTGAAAATAGCACATTAAGTCGCCATAGTGGTTATTCCAATATCGGCATTTAAGGGTAAATAGTGCAGTCATTACATGGTACAACTATATTATTAGTCCGGCGCAACGATAAAGTCGCAATTGGTGGAGATGGTCAGGTGACTTTGGGTAATGCGATTGTTTTAAAAGGAAATGCCCGAAAAGTTCGCAAACTATATGATGGCCAAGTCTTGGTGGGTTTTGCAGGCGCGACAGCTGATGCGTTTACATTAATAGAGCGGTTTGAAAATAAACTAAAAGAATGCAATGGGCGGCTCGATCGAGCTTCTGTCGAGCTTGCAAAAGATTGGCGATCTGATCGGGTATTACGGCGTTTAGAAGCGATGCTTGCTGTTGCAGATAAAGAAAAATCTTTTATGTTAAGTGGAAATGGTGATGTAATAGAGCCAGAACATGATTTAATTGCTATAGGTTCTGGGGGAGCTTACGCTCAATCAGCTGCATTAGCATTATTTCAAAATACTAAGTTAAGTGCCCGAAAAATAGTTGAGAAAAGCTTAATCATAGCAGCAGATATTTGTGTTTTTACAAATCACCAACGTACGATTGAAGAAATTGATTCTATAAAAAAATAATAATGGCCCCAAATAAAACTTACTTAAAAAATGAAAACTAACTCATCCGAATTAATTGATACACCTACCGATGAAATTAATCAAATTTCTGAGCTAACCATGATAGATGCTAATTTTTCAGAAGACCTAACCCCAAAAATGACTAATTCAGAAGTATCTGCTGGTCTTGAATATCTAAGCAAAATTGATTTGACACCAAAACAAATAGTGCATGAGTTAGATCGCTATATCATAGGCCAAAATGAAGCTAAAAGAGCTATTGCGATCGCTTTGCGTAATCGTAAACGCCGAATGCTACTACATCCAGAGTTAAGAGATGAGGTGACACCCAAGAATAT
Organism: Oxynetra semihyalina; assembly: GCA_018239305.1. Lineage (NCBI taxonomy): Eukaryota > Metazoa > Arthropoda > Insecta > Lepidoptera > Hesperiidae > Oxynetra > Oxynetra semihyalina. The sequence continues at coordinate 69,542 of DVPS01000003.1, read as the reverse complement.
ACTTATGATTGGCCCATCCGGCGTAGGTAAAACTGAAATCGGCCGGCGTGCGGCTAAAATTACTGGCTGCCCCTTTCTAAAAATAGAAGCTACCAAATTTACCGAGATAGGTTATATTGGTCGAGATGTAGATTCAATACCTAGAGATTTAATTGATTCCGCATTTAAATCTTTGCGTGAAGAAGAAATTACCCGCTTACAACCTCAGGTCTTAGAAGCAGTTGAAAATAAAATTATTGATAGCTTTGTACCTCCTTCACGTTCCACAAACGAAACGACAGATGAACTTAAAAATAAGGAAAAATCTATAGCAAGAAATGTGTTTCGTAAACAACTTCGAGAAGGACTTTTAGATGATAAAGAGATAGATGTAGAGCTATCAACTTTACCAGCTGGGTTAGAGATTATGGGTCCTCCTGGTATGGAGGATATGACTAATCAATTGCAAAATATGTTGCAAAATATTGGTACGACACGTACGCGTAACCGCCGTATGAAAGTAAAAGATGCATTAGCAGTTATTCAAAAGGAAGAGGCAAGTAAGTTACTTGATGAAGAGGATTTAAAACGTAAAGCAATCGAATGGGTCGAGCAATACGGTATTGTGTTTATTGATGAAATCGATAAGGTATGCCGTCGTGGTGAAACGAGCGGTGCTGATGTTTCGAGAGAAGGAGTGCAAAGAGATTTGTTACCTTTAATTGAGGGTTGTACCGTTTCAACAAAGTATGGCATGGTCCGGACAGATCATATTTTATTTATTGCAGCAGGTGCTTTCCATTTATCAAAGCCATCAGATTTAGTGCCTGAATTGCAAGGTCGCTTGCCAATTCGCGTAGAGCTTAAAGCATTAACTGCAAAAGATTTTGAACGAATTTTAGTTGAGCCGCAAGCATCTTTGATCGTTCAATATCAGGCATTGTTAGGTACCGAGAAATTAGAATTAAATTTTGAAAAGTGTGCAATTCAACGTATTGCAGAAATTGCTTATGATTTGAATGAAAAGACTGAAAATATTGGTGCACGGCGTTTATATACGGTCATGGAAAGATTGTTAGAGGAAATATCTTTTGATGCAAGTGATTATACTGATAAAAATATAAATATTGATATTAAGTATGTTGATAAACATTTAACGCCCCTAGCGCAAGACCAAGATACTAGTCATTTTATTTTATAATATGAATCCAATTCCAAGTAATATAAAGATTTTGCAAAAAACTCGAAAATTAGAAATTCTATTTGATAATGGTGAAAAATTTAGTTTACCTTGCGAGTATCTAAGAGTTTTTTCACCTTCTGCTGAAGTTAAAGGGCATGGACCTAGTGGAGGAAAATTAGTTAGCGGAAAAAAAAATGTTAATATCGTCAATATAGAACCCGTTGGTCATTATGCAGTGAAATTAATCTTTGATGATTATCATCAATCAGGAATTTATAGCTGGGAAACGCTCTACGATTTATCTAAGCATTATACTCAATATTGGGAGCAGTACATTCAACGTCTAAAATCTGCAGGCATGAGTCGAGATTAAATGCTATTTTTTAGTGAATATGCTAAAAAAAAGTTGGTTTCTCCGACTTTATTTACTGGAGACAGTTACCTTAGCAAAGCGTCTTTTTCCCACTTGATAAATATGGCAAGTACCTGGCTTAATTGAAAGCTTCTTATCTTCAATTTTTATTGAGTCTATTTTGACTGCCCCTCCCTCAATAGAGCGTATTGCTTCTGAAGTACTAGCAACTAATCCTGCTTGCTTTAATAAGTTGGGAATCAATAAGCTTTCTGCTGTAATAATTATTTTCATTTCTTTTATTTGGGTGGGAATAGCGCCATCTCTAAATCGGTGTTGAAATTCCTGGAATGCTTTTTCAGCATCTGTTTTATTATGAAAACGCTCAATAATTTCAAAGGCTAACTCTATTTTAAAATCTCGTGGATTAGCTAAACCTTGTAGAGCTTCTTGTTGCATGGATTTAATATCATTTAGAGATTTTTTGAAGGAAAGCAATTCGAAGTAACGCCACATCAATTCATCTGAAATTGACATAATTTTTCCGAACATATCATTTGCTGGTTCATCGATAGCAATATAGTTATTAAGTGATTTAGACATTTTTTGTATGCCATCTAAACCTTCTAACAGGGGCATGGTTAAAATTATTTGTGGAGGTTGTTTGAAATGTTTTTGAAACTCTCTGCCCAACAATAAATTAAATTTTTGATCGTTACCACCACATTCAATATCAGTTTTTAATACAACAGAATCATAGGCCTGAAGTATAGGATATAGAAATTCATGGATTGCAATTGGCTGATGCTGACGGTATCGTTTATGAAAATCATCTCGTTCAAGCATTCTTGCGACAGTCAAGGAGGATGCTAGTTTTATTAGGTCAGTGACTGATAGTTTACCTAGCCATTCAGCATTAAATCGCAAGTTGGTTTTTTTAAGATCTAAAATTTTATTAAATTGTTGCTCATAGGTTTTTGTATTGGCTATAACTTGATCGGGGGTTAAAGGTGGACGTGTCGAATTTTTACCTGATGGATCACCTATCAGTGCTGTAAAATCTCCAATAATTATATCTATTTGATGGCCTAAATCTTGTAATTGACGTAGTTTATTGATTAGCACGGTATGGCCGAGATGTAAGTCAGGGGCTGTAGGATCAAACCCTGCTTTAATACGTAAAGGTCTGTTTTCTTTAAGCTTATTTTCTAATTCATCAACAACAAGTATTTCTGTCGTTCCTCGCTGAAACGTTTCAATCGTATTATCATTCATATTATTTACCTGTTATAGCTAGAGCCAAAGCATATAATTTGTTTTTTTTCTGTTGAGTTATTTTAGCAGCTATGGAGGTTGCTTGCTTAATGGGTAATTCAGTTAATAAAATCTCTAAAATCCGCTGGGTGTCAATTTCATCAGGATTTTGGTATTCTGCTCCTTCAACTAGCACGACAAACTCTCCTTTTTGATGATTTTTATCTGAATTTAGCCAATTTTTTAATTGCCCTAAATTATCTCCATGAATGGTTTCAAAGGTTTTTGTTAATTCTCTAGCCAAAACTACGTAGCGCTCCGGTCCAAACACTTTTAGCATATCATCAATTAAAACTAAAATTCGGTGCGGCGCTTCATAAAATATGATTGTGCGCGTTTCATATAAGAACTCTAGTAACTTTTTTTGGCGAGCGATGCTTTTTCCAGGTAAAAACCCTTCAAAAATAAACCTGTCGCATGCTAAACCTGAGGCACAAATAGCTGTTATCAAAGCACAAGGGCCAGGGATGGAAATAACTGGGATGCCGTGCTTACGGACTAGTTTAACTAAATGATAACCTGGATCATTTATGAGTGGGGTGCCTGCATCACTAATTAAGGCGATAGATTGATTTTTTTTTAAGCAATCCAAAAGAATTTTACTAGATATGGTTTCATTATGTTCATGAAGTGAAATTATCGGAGTGATTATACCAAAATGCTTAAGTAGTTTTTGGCTATGTCGAGTATCTTCGGCGGCAATTTGATCAACATTTTGTAAAGTTTTTATTGCTCTAGGGCTCAAGTCTTCTAAATTACCTATAGGCGTAGCAACTATGTAAAGGCTAGGAACTTTTGACATAAATTTTTCGCATTAAAATACAAGGTGGGTATAATGGCACAGCGTTTTATTTTGCGCAAAATTCAGAGGGTAGATTTAAAATGTCCAAAAAGTTGGAAAAACAAAAATTAGGGTTGTGGATGTTAACTGCTTTAGTTACAGGGAATATGATCGGCTCAGGAATTTTCTTATTGCCCGCCTCCTTAGCTGCCTATGGCAGTATTAGCTTAGTGTCTTGGGTTGCAACAGCTATAGGCGCTTTGTTAATAGCATTAGTATTTGCTAAGCTAGCTAATGTGATGCCTATGATAGGTGGACCCTATGCCTATTGTCGGGAGGCATTTGGTGATTTTGTTGGATTTCAAATGGCTTATAATTATTGGATTGCATTGTGGGTGGGTAATGCAGCAATAGTAGTTGCTCTAACAGGGTATTTAAGTTTTTTTTGGCCTTTACTTGCTAAAAATGCTTTATTGTCTTGTTTGCTTAGTATTAGTTTGGTATGGCTAATAACTTTTATCAATATACTAGGCGTGCGTCACGCTGGCGTTTTCCAATTATTAACAACTATTTTGAAATTGATTCCATTATTACTTATTGCCATGGTAGGTATTTTTTTTATTCATCCTCATTTTTTGAGTGCTTTTAATTTATCTGGTAAATCTAATTTAAGTGCGTTTAGTGGCGCTGCAACTTTAACTTTATGGTCTTTTATCGGGTTAGAGTCTGCTTCCGTACCTGCTGGGCATGTAGATAATCCTACTTCCACTATCCCTAAAGCGACTATTTTAGGCGTGATCATAGCCACGGTTGTGTATTTAATGAGTAGTGTTGCAGTAATGGGAGTTATGCCCTTAACAGAGCTCGCCCATTCTAATGCTCCTTATGCCGATGCTGCAAAAATTATGTTTGGACCTATTGGGAGTACCTTAGTTGCGATCGGAGCTGTTATTTCTTGTTTAGGTGCTTTAAATGGGTGGATTTTGCTTCAAGGTCAAATTCCCTTAGCGGCTGCACAAGATAAACTTTTTCCAAGTATTTTTTTAAAAAAATCCCAGAATGGAACACCCGTTGTTGGATTAGTTATCTCTAGTGTTTTAATTTCCCTGCTTTTATTGATGACCCTAAACCACAGCTTGGTTAAACAGTTTACAGTTATAATCTTATTAGCAACTTTAGCCTCACTGATTCCTTACTTTTTAACTACGATGGCTGAATTGGTTATTTTTTTTAAATATCCTGGAATTTTTAAAAAAGGTAGAAAATTATTAGGTTCAGTTATGATTGCAATTTTAGCTGGGATCTATTCTTTTTGGGTAATTGTAGGTTCGGGGAAAGAAACTGTTTTTTATGGGACGTTATTATTGCTAAGTAGTGCGCCTGTATATGTTTGGATGAAGTGGCGTGGATTAGCTAAGAACGTTATTACTGTAACCGAGCAACCTTCACCTTTACCCTGAGGTCATAGTTTGTATAAACTATTTGTTTTTTTAATTATTTTATTGAGCGGGTTTTACTCGCCGGCTTTTGCTGAGCTTATTGACTCTCCTTTAGTAAATCTAACTCAGCAACAGTTAGTTGCTGAACAGACACGTAGTGATTTACTTAAAAGAAAACTGCAGGGTTTGCATAATGAACAGAAAGCCTCCATGCTTATTATTAATCAACAATCTCTAGACCATCTAGATTTATTGATTGCAATGGCAAAAACAGACTTAGAAAGTATTAACCTAAGTTTAAAAACAACTCAACAATCCACTGATTTGATTCAAGACTCTATTCGAAATGCTACCGATCAATCGGAATTTTCAACGTCAGGGTTACCAATTTCTCAAAAGATTCAGCAACAGCAGGCACAACTACAACAAATTTTGCAGGAACGGCGAAACTTATTTAATATCCAGCAAAAACGGATTCGAATTTTACAAAGTTCACGTGATACTGTACAACAAACTATAAATTTTGCGGAAGATTGGCGTCAAAACTTACAAAGAAATTATCAATTAAAGCAACAAACAAATCGGCAAGAGTCCTTAAATGCTTTGACATTACGTCTTCAACAAGATCAGCGGAATTGGATGCAACGATTAAACCAATGGAGTGAAGAGTTAAGAAAAGCTGAAATAACTGGGTTTATCAATAATCATTCCTATGATCAAATAGAGTTTAAGATATTTGAAGCTGAAGAAAAAAATAATTTACTTGAGACCGAACTGAATATTGCTAAAATTTCAAATAAATTACAAGACTTAGCCTCTGACTTTAATCAAAAATTATCGTTGAGCACACTCAGTAATTTACAACATAAACTTGAAAATCTTACTGAACAAATCAATATTTCAATTAAATTATTTCATAATAAAATTAAATTTCTTCAAAATTATTCGAATTTGATTAATAAATCTCGACAAAGTGAAGCTAATGTTACAAGTGAGCAAGTTAAATTTGCATCAATAAAAGAAATTACTCTTGGTTATCAAAATTTGTTCTTAAAAATACAACAACTGGCTAGAGAGGCAAATGCTCAACAAATTGTTATTGCAAAACAATTAAAGTTACAGTTATCCAATAGACAAACCCTTCCAGGTTTACATTTGAATGCTTGGATTGGTTTAGGACAAACCATTTTCCAAATTCCAAGGCTAACGCTAGATAAAATAGCAAGTTTATATGAGCCTGTTTTTAATAAGTTAGAATTAGTATCGAACTGGCAGTGGTTTATAATATTACTTGCCTCACTTATCTGGTTTGTGACTTGGTTAAAGCTAAGACGATTTTTAGCCGTAGATAGAGTTCGTTTGCAGCAACGAAGTAGGGGTTTTTTTTCTGCACAAACTGTAATCGTTGTTTTACAATTGTTGCAACGTCATTTATCAGGAATAATGTTGTTGGTTGGTCTAATCGGCTTATTGTTTTTATTAAATATCCCTATTAATTTATTTTCTTTAATTATCAGTATGGGAGTTGTTTGCTTAATCTTTAGTATAGTTATTCAACTAGCTCATATTTTATTGCTTGAAAATACCACTGATGAAAGTGGTCATGATGTCAAGCTCTATTATCGTTTGCGTACTACATTATTAATAGGCGGTATAGTCACATTAGCAACCATCCTAGTTAATCAGTTGCCTGTTAATTATGAAGTGCAAGACTTGTTTGGTCGCTTATTTATGTTATTTCTACTGATTGTCGCTTTGGTATTAATGAAAAGTTGGGAAGTTGTTCCTACATTGCTCGAACCTTATATTGAAAATAAACACGCGTATCTAAAGCGAGTAATTCGTTGGTTAAGTTTCTTGATTCCATTCAGTTTATTAACCAACGCATTAATAGGACTTGTAGGTTACGTAGAATTAGCTTGGGCAATTGCGCACTATCAAGGTTTATTTTTAGTTGCTCTAACTGCCTATCTATTGTTACGAGGCCTTTTAGATGAGTTAGTTCGTTGGTGTTCTGAGCTCTGTATCCGCCATTTTAGAAATGGTTGGTTGTGGAGCCAGTCTTTATTAAAACCATTTCATCAAATTTTAAAGTTAGTATTATTATTTTTTTCAATACTAGGTTTATTTGAACTCTACGGTTGGGGAGATCGTATTCCCTTAATAAAAATTAGTCTTGCGAAGTTACTTTCTAAAAAATTATTCGTAATAGCAAGTACCGCGACAGTAACAGGCCTAACTATTTTGCAGCTCGCTGTTTTGGTAGTGATTTTAATTTGGATAGCTCATTGGTCGCGGGAGTTTGCTTATCGTTGGTTATTTGCACACACCAAGGATTTAGGGTTACGTAATAGCTTAGCAATTTTCACTCACTACACACTTATCGCCATCGGAATTACTATTGGTTTAAATATTTTGGGTTTAAATTGGGGAAATATCTCTGTTATTTTAGGGCTTTTTTCGTTGGGTGTCGGGCTAGGGTTACGGGATTTATTCAATAATTTTTTCACTGGAATTTTTTTATTGCTAGAAAGACCGGTAAAAGTTGGAGATTGGGTCACTGTCGGAACTTATGATGGTCAGGTATCACACATTGGTGCGCGTTCAATTACAGTGACAACGGATGACCGCCAAGAACTATTAGTTCCAAATGCTGATATTTTTAGTAAAAATTTTATTAATTGGACACATAGAGATAGTGTAGTTCGTGCTTTAGTTACTGTTAGAACTAATCGAAAAGATAACCCGCAGCGAATTAAGGATATTATTTTAGAAGTTTTAGCAGCAATTCCCAAAATTCTAACAAATCCAAAACCAGAAGTTTATTTTAAGGAAATTGATAAAATTCTATTAGAATTTAAAGTCGAATACTATGTTGACCTCAATCATATTAATTCGCGTTCTGGCGTGCGTTCTCAATTTTTATTCAGTTTATGGGAGCGTTTTAATAGTGAGGGAATTTTACCGCCAGAAGCCCAACATGATGTTCACCTTGAAGGTAAATTAGAAATAAATCCTAATCCATCTGTTTGATTTTTAGTTATGACAAAAAAAATTAAAGTTATTTTCACCGGCGGAGGTTCCTCAGGACACGTTACACCCAGTTTGCCTCTAATATTCGCTTTGCAGCATAAAGGATCGGATATTTTTTATGTTGGCTCAAAAAAAGGAATAGAGCATTCGATTATTAAATCTTTAAAAATTTCTTATCATCCTATCACCGTAGGTAAACTTCATCGATATTGGACATGGAAAAATCTATTAACACCTTTTCAATTACTGATTGGCATCGTACAAAGTTTCCTAATCTGCCGAAAAATCAAACCTGATGTTATTTTTTCTAAGGGCGGATTTGTTGCTTTACCTGTCGTTATCGCTGCTAAATTAAACGGCATTCCCTCAGTCATACATGAATCTGATTTAACTCCTGGCTTAGCCAATCGTCTTTGTTTCCCTTTTGCAAACTTAATTTGTATTACTTTTCCTGATACTGTGAAATTTTTTAAAAATACTTCTAAAGTATTACTAACAGGCATGCCTATTAGAGATACTCTACTGCATGGAAACTCTGATAGAGGCTTAGAGTTTTGCGGCTTTGTCGATAAATTGAAGCCGATTTTATTAATTATGGGCGGTGGTTTGGGTTCGAATATAATTAACGAATGTGTTCGCCGTCTGATAAATTCTTTGACAGAAAAATTTCAAATTATTCATATTTGTGGTAAAAATAAATCTGATCCTCTGTTTGAAAAAATTAAAAACTATAAACAATTTGAGTACCTGCAAGAAGAGTTAGCTGATATTCTTTCTATTGCAGATTTAGTTATTAGTCGTGCTGGGGCCACTTCTATCTATGAGATACTAACCTTAAAAAAGCCGAATATTTTGTTACCCTTATCAAAGAAAGCAAGTCGGGGCGATCAGATTGATAATGCAAAATATTTCGCTAAGTTAGGTTTCAGTAAAGTTATCTATTTTGAAGAATTTTCAGATGAGAAATTGCTTAAGACAATATTAGAAAGCTATGAAAATTTGGATCAGTTAAAAACGCAGTTAAATCAATTTAAAAGACTTAATGCAACGCAAATAATTATCGACAAATTACTAAATTTTATTAAATCAGTTGAGTCATGAGCTTTTCATCCTGGTTATAGGGATGTCGCTGATATCTCGCATGTTTCGGCGATCACAAAAGCTAATCTGGATGCTTTCGGTTTTGTTGGAAAAGGTGTCTATTCAGAAAAAGAAATATTAAATTATTGCTATCATGAGCATATAGAACCGTTCTTGAGTATATCGTAACACTGTCATTAATTTTTTTCGAGTTTGTAAATAAGATCTAAGCCACTAGCAAATTTGCTAGCAGTGGTTTGTAATGACAAATTTTTATTTAAAAAATAATTTATTTCTAAAATACTGAGCTGGTTTAGCAAGCCTAGGCTATAAGAAATGTTAAGTTTTGGGGAAAGATTTTTGCCAACTATTATCGAAGTGTTTTGCTGTAAACTATTGGTAGTTGGATCAAAGATTGGTTTGGCCCCAACGGTCAATTGATCTAAGCCTAATTTCTGCTGTACTTTGCTAATAAGTTGACCAATATTACTTTTTTCAGTTCCTAAATTAGAGGCAGCACTTAATAATAACTGCGCACTTGCAGCACTAAGTTGTGTACTTGCTTGACCGGTAATTAGATAAGAAAGCAAATCAACTTGTGATTTGATAATGTTCGAGGGGTTGGCAAACAAAGTAATTTGAGTATCTTGTAGCGTCCCTCTCAAATGTAAACCCACTTCTAGCTGCATTGGCATAGACTGAGAAAGTAATGAAGATTGAATAAAATCACGCGAGCCAAATTTAGAATTATTTGCCGCACCGGGTAAAACTAAAACTTTTCGGGTTGCTGAAATATTTAATATTGGATTAGTAATGGAAGTATTAGCGAAGTTCAATGAAGAATTGGATTTTAATGTTAAACTTTGACCATAATAACTGTATTTCCCAGGAAAAAGTTTTAATTGTCCAGTGGCTAATGCAGGATGATCAAAATCTTGTTGAATAATGAGAGTGCCTCTTAATTTTGTGCTGAGTCCCTTATAGTGCAATTGAATATCATCGCCAGTTTCTATTTTAATATCGTTTTTGAAGGCTAAGGGAAATTGACTAGATTTTTTCTTAGTCCCTATGAATACCACATCATTAGATAATTGCGCTAAATTAGTATTTTTAGGATTAATTTTAATGTTAGCCTTTGGAAATAAAATAGTACCTTCAGTTCGGATTTGGTTCAAGTTAGCTAAAATTTTTAATTTTGGCGTTGCGACAATTTGATATTCTGAATTATTAATGATAGTTACATCTTTTCCTTGTATGTCGATTAATGTTGATAAATTTTTGTTTAATAGATCGGTTACGGTATGTAATTCTAAAAATCCATTACCCGAGTAAAACCCACCATTTCCTATTATATTATTTTTATCAGTATGAATTTGATAATTTATATTTTTCAAATTAAGACCTAAGTTCGGGATAATTGTATAGGCCTTTAATAAGTGAATGTTAAAATTAAAGGTTGGTTTATTGAGTGAGCCTTTAATTTTGATTTGAGCATTACAAATACCTTTAAATTCTTTTAAATTCGGAATTAATTGAGTTAAAAAATTTAAATTTTTAAAATTCAAATCAATATTTGCATACAAAGCTTGTTGTAAAGTGGGTATCGAGTCTAGCTGATAGCGAGGTAACAATAAATAAAAGAATAATTGATTCTCATTTCCTAGAGATGTTTGCAAAGAGGTTTCTAGCCCATGCTTTGATAAATGACTAGAAATTTTCGCAATAGGAACTACTATAGAGGAAGAAGATGGCTCCAGTTGAGCTAGTTTATTTATTTTAAATTTAGATAAATTTCCTACTAAGGAAAAGGGTGACAAAGAGCCAGATAAATTTAACTGTATTGGTGAAAGTTTAAAAGTTTTATTATTGAATTGATCACTAACTAAGTTAAAAATCCATTTTTTATTTTCACTATCTAGATTGAATGCAGCTTGTATCTGTTTAAGTTGCCAATTTTTCCATAGTAGATTGGTCTTCTCGACAGTTATATCTAATTTAGGATGGGCCATTGTTCCTATTATTTTACCGCGCAAGACTATCCTTCCTTGAACTTCTGGAATAAATCGATTGAGGTTCTTGATATCTAATTGCCAAATAATATTCCATAGTTGGTGTATGGAACCTTTTAATAGAAAATTTATACCTTCAGATTTAGCGTCAATTTGACGGATATCAATAGAATTAAATTTTAGATATCGAAAAATTTTAGGGAGCTGATAAGTTTTATTGTGATAAGGCTTTAATTTTTCTTGACTAACTTTTTGGGTTACAAAAAAGATTATTTTATCAATAAATACAGATCCAAAATTTAATTTCCCTTGAAATATATCTTTCCATTGCCAATCAAACTGAGCTTTAGAAATATAGAGATTAATTTTATTATTTTTATAATATAATTCTTTTAGTTGAATTGGACCTATTAGATGTCCCTGAATATTATTTATTTTTAACTGTCCTGGCAAGAATTCTTTTACCAATGATATTGTTATTTCGAGTCCCTGTTCTGTGTTGAAAAGTAAATATCCCCCTAATAAAAAAACAGCTAAAAGTAAACCTCTAAGGGACCATTTAATCCAAGATAATTTTTTATTGTCTATCATAAGAAATCAAACCCCATCGTAAAGTCAAATCTAATGGGGTGTCCAGGAAGATTTAAGGCTTTAGCCGCCGTGATTTCCATGGGCCCTAACGGAGATGCCCAAACTAAGCCAAGACCAGTTCCTTTTTTTAAATCAATAGGGAAATTATTTACAGCATTCCCAGCGTCAAAGAAAATAGCACCATAAAAATTATTTATAATTCGATGCTGATATTCAATGCTGCTTGTCATTAAATAACGTCCAGGCCCTAATGATTGATAGGCATAGCCGCGGACACTTTGGCTTCCACCGGCATAAAATAATAAAGAAGGAGGAAAATTACCTTGATTAGAGATAAGTGTGGAACCGACATCCCCGCGTAAGATTAATCGACTATTTTTATTCCAACTTAATATATATTTTCCTTGCATTTCTGATTGTAAAAAACTGATGTTAGATAATAGGTTTTGATCTGCAGCTTGTAATTTCAATATTAATTGGTGGCCATGTAATGGAAAAAGTGGATTATCAAATTTACTATGTGATAAATTTAAACCAGGAGTTAATATATGTGAATTAGTCTTAGGTTTATTTAGATAACTAAATCGCTCAGTTTGATAGTTTAAAAATAAGTTGCGCTTCCAGTCTTTCCATTTACCTAGACTTGCTATACCTATTTGTTGTGTTTTTGTTGTTACTTGAGCTAATTGTTTTCTAACGATAGCAAAATTAATATTATAATTGTCAGTGGAAGGGTGTTTCCCAGGGATGGTGTAGGTTGTAAGTAAACTCTTTTGTACTTTAGATAATTGGCTTAAAATACTTAACCGATGACCTTCTTTATTAAGGTAACGAGATTCCCAACCTAACGTTCCACGTATCCCCATATCCGTACCATAACCTATTCCTGCTGTATATTGTTGGGAAGGACGTGGAGTCAGCAGAAAAGTTACTGGTAAATCGTGATTTTGTTTGTTTATTTGTGTATCTGGAATCGATACGTTTTGAAAATATCCACTATTATTTAAATTATCTTGTAGTTTTAAAAGCTGAGTTGAAGAATAAGGATCCCCTGATTTGAATGGGATATAACGTTGTAACAAATTATTCTTGAGTATAGTTTGTCGAAAAGTAATAGGGCCAAAATAATAACGTGGGCCGGGGTTTAAAATTAAAATGAGTTCAGATGTATATTTTTTACGATTAATTAATATAGTATGTTTAGAAAAATAAGCCGAAAGATACCCATCTGCAACAACTTGGGTGAGTAATTTTTGTTTTGCTTCTTCGTAGGCATCACTGCGAAAAATATCCCCTTTGTGTAAAGGGAAATCAGCAATTAATTTTGTTATTTTGCGGTCATTTAGATTTGTATTTTCAATTAGAATTTTTAAGGATGTAATTCTTAAAGGAGGACCTACAGATATTTGAAAATTAGCATTCCAGTTTGCATCGTTTTTTTTTAAAGAATGCCTAATAGTTGGTTTAAAGTACCCATATGCGGCCAAGGCTTGCTTGATGTCAGAGATTGAGTGCTGATACCAAAGCTGAACATCAACAGCCGAAGGATGTGATAGTGCTTCTAAGCTTTGATCAAGTCCATCCTGAACAGGGCTTAGAAGGTCTTGATTAAGACCCTGTAGGCGATATACCACAGGAGGATTTTTTGCAAATCCTAAAGGAACAAAAATCAAATTAAATAGGGCAAAGCTAGCTAAAGCCAATGTTATTCTTTTTATCATATTAGGTTAAATAAATACCTAATATGCGCTCATAAGTAAAGATTAAATGTCCAAAAATGGCATATAAAATGTTTTTTTTTAATTTAAAAAGAATATTGTAGAAAAGTTATGTTTTTTTTACCCTAAAATTTACCGTTAGAACAAATTGTAAGTAAAAAGCTTACAATCTAAACGGGAGAATATAGCTTGATGTAACATTCCATAGCTTGGCTAAGTTCCTCAAGATGTCCTGTTTCTCTGAAAAAAGACTGAGAGGCTCGTTTAGAAAGTGGTTTATTCAAAGTTTGAGCGTTACTATTTAATAAAGTTTTAAATTCCGCAAGACTTTTTAATTTGTCTGAACGTTTTGGTTCTTGAGGCCAAAGACATTCAGATAAAGTATTTTTAGAGTCCTCTATTTGCTGTTGAAGACTTAATATCTTATTGTCGATTTCTTTGTTAAGGAAGACTTTATCTTGTTGTTGGTTACCCGTGAATTTTTCAGTGAAAAATTCACGATGGTAATAATTAGAACTTTGATTTTGTGGTAAGTTTTGTATTTCACTTGAATAAGACAAAGTTGAGGAGGATGACTCTTCAAGTCGATTGGGATGATTAATTTTAGTGTTATCCTCGTTTAGAGTACTAATAGTTGGCGAGAGCGAAGGATTCTTAAAATTCCTATAGATAGCATAAACTGTAACTAACATGAGTAAACTTGCAGTGGTTATTCCCGCAATTGCTAACAGAGTAGCGGCTAAATAAGGAGCAATTACCATTGTTAAAATAATACCTGCAATAACAATTCCACCGGCGATAGTGGCAATAAGATTATTTAGAGCATGATTTTTATGAAGAGCTCTCGCATGAGAATTTTTTTCTGATTTAAGCCAATGATAGGCATGAAAAATTGATAAACCAAGGTGATAAATGACACTGGACCCCACTGCAGTTAGAAACAACCCTTGTACACAAATTAAATTAAGTCCTGCAAAAACCGCAGTGAAAACTAAAGCTGTTTTAATAGGAACGAGAATTAAATCGAAAGTTTTGCCCAAATTCTTATTTTTAGCATTGAAAAAACGATAAATTGCAAATAGGCTAGCTACAGCATCAGGGATAATAACAAGCGGAAACAAAATTGGGGCAAGGGTTTTTTCAAATATTGAGCCTATTTGATAAATGTTAGATTTAAATACGAAAATAATACTAAGTATGGCACTTTGAAAAAAGGAATTAGTAGATTCTATTATTTTTTGATAGGGTTTACTCATTATCTTGTACTTCCTTTAAAGAGTTTAGAATAAATTTAAGGGTATATGCTTAAAAAATCACTCTATCCTAAACCCCAATAAAAATAAAGCTTGAGGTAAAAAAAAACTAAATAAATTTTTGGGAATAATCGGTTTTACCCTATAAATAATCATATATATGAAGTATTATTGTTTTACTAAAGGATTAGTAGATTCCCTTTTTACCTGGACTTATACCCAAAGCCAATATTAGTATATACAACAAATTTGCATTACTTCTAAACTTTTATAAGGCGTTTACACTATGTTTAAGCGATATCCATTCTATTTTACGCTAATGTTTTTGATGTTTGGGTTATTGGGCCCAATATGTAAAGCTGACCCAGTGATTCCTATAACAGCTCCGGCTGCGGCACAGCCCACATTGACCCCGATTGCGCCTAGTGTAAATGCTAAGGCTTACCTTTTAATGGATGCTTATAGCGGGAAAATTTTAGCAAGTGAAAATATTGATGAGCGTGTAGCCCCTGCTAGTTTAACCAAGATGATGACGTCTTATGTTGTGTCTATGGCTTTGCAACAAGGTCAGATTCATCCAACTGATTTAGTAACGATTAGTGAAGCCGCTTGGAAAACAGGCGGTTCTAAAATGTTTGTGAAAGTGGGTGACAAGGTTAGTGTAAAAGATTTGATGCAAGGTATGATAGTTGATTCAGGTAATGATGCTTGTGTTGCTATGGCAGAATATATTGCAGGGAGCCAGGAATCTTTCGTTAATTTAATGAATCAGCAAGCCGCAAGATTAGGTATGAAAAATACTCATTTTGTTGATGTAGATGGATTACCTGATCCTAATCATTATTCCACTGCACGGGATATGGCAATTTTAGCGCGCGCGTTAATTTTGGATTTTCCTGAAGATTATAAATGGTATTCACAAAAATGGTTCTCTTATAATGGAATTAAACAACCGAATCGAAACCGTTTATTATGGCGCGATCCTGATATAGATGGAATTAAAACTGGACACACTAATGAAGCAGGCTATTGTTTAGCGGCTTCAGGCCAAAAAAATGGTATGCGATTAATTACAATCGTAATGGGAGCTTCTTCGGATGAAATGCGCGCACAAGATAGTCAAAAATTACTTACTTATGGTTTTCGTTTTTTTGAATCTCATAAATTATATAACGCAGGAGAAACCTTGACCACAACGAGGATTTGGTTTGCTCAACGACCTCAAATCAAAGTGGGTTTAGCACAAAATCTGTATGCAACCGTACAGTTAGGATCTAATAAAAAACCTAAGACTATTATGGATTTTACACCTAATCTGAAGGCCCCTATCAAAAAAGGCGAAGTCATAGGCCAAATTAATGTTGTATTGAACGATAAACTTATTGCATCAGCACCACTTATTGCCTTAGAAAATTTATCAAAAGCAGGTATATGGCGAAGCCTAGTCGATCGCACCAACTTATTATTTAATAAAATTTAAGCTATTCTCAGAAAAGGTTTAACTAATTTCAAAAAGGTATTACTTTATGTTGAGTAAAGGTACCCCTTTCTTTATGTATTGTTTTTTTATGTATACTGATAGTTTTTCGGAATGTGAAGTGTTTTTTTATGAACAATTTATATGAATTATTAAGAGCGGGATTTGCTGCGATTTTATATCTTATTGTTCTTATAGTTTGGTTCATTCCCTTAGTTATTTTAGGCTTGCTAAGATTTACTATTCCTTTGAAAAAATGGCGAAAATTATCCAAGAAACTCATGGAAGCTTTACATGCTATTTGGTTACGCACCAATTATTTTCTTTTGAAATGGATAACATCCATCAAATGGGAAGTGAAAGGATTAGAGCAATTACATTATAACGAATGGTATTTACTCATTTCTAATCATCAATCTTGGGCAGATATACTTGTTTTGCAGTATATTTTTAGTGGAAAAATTCCACCATTAAAATTTTTTCTCAAAAAAGAACTACTCTGGACTTTGCCAATTGCTAGTTGGGCATGTTGGTTATTAGATTTTCCTTTTATGCATCGATATAGTAAAGCTAAAATAGCCAAACATCCAGAGCTTAAAAATAAAGATATTGAAGAAACTAAAAAAGCGAGTGCCAAATTCAAAAATATTCCTACAACAGTTGCTAATTTTGTCGAAGGTACTCGATTTTCCGAAGAAAAACATGAGTTGCAAGCCTCTCCTTATCAATATTTGCTACGCCCCAAAGCAGCAGGAATAGCTTTTACCCTTACCGTTCTGGGGGATTTTTTTCATAAAATTATTAACGTTACGATTATTTATCCTCCTTATCGTGCTAGTTTGCTAGATTTGTTATCAGGAAATATTAAAAAAATAATTGTGGATATTGAAACAATCCCCATTACTAAGGAATGGTTGGGTGATTACGAAAATGATCGACAATTTCGAATTAGTTTTCAAAAGAAACTCAATGAACTATGGGAACAGAAAGATCAGCTTATGAAAACTCAACTAAAAAATTTTTAATATTTGGGGTGAGTTTTGAATAAAAAAAATTTTTTATGTATTGCAACTCGAAAAAGTCCTTTGGCTTATTGGCAAGCCAATATAATTAAAAAACAGTTAGAAAATCTTTTTCCATATTTAACAATCAGTTTGCTTCCATTGCTTACCGAAGGGGATAGGCTGCAAAATAAAGATTTAAGTAAATTAGGAGGTAAAGGTTTATTTGTTAAAGAATTAGAGCGAGCCTTACTTAATCATGACGCAGATATAGCTGTTCATTCTATAAAAGATCTCCCTATGGATTTAGATGCAGGTCTAATTTTAGGAGCCATTTGTAAGCGAGAGGATCCTCGCGATGTATTGATTTCAAGGTTTTCTCAGCCTTTAACAGACTTATCCTCTGGAGCTTACATAGGTACTTCGAGTTTACGTCGCCAATCGCAATTATTGGCACTGCGCCCTGATTTGCACGTAGGATTATTAAGAGGCAATGTTGGAACTCGTTTAGAAAAATTGGCAGCAGGGGAATTTGACGCCATAATTCTGGCGGCAGCTGGACTTATTCGTTTAGAAAAAACCGATTGTATAAGTGAGTATTTTGAAACGAGCCATTTTTTACCAGCGCCAGGTCAAGGAGCTTTGGGCATAGAATGTCGTGCTGATGATGAAAAAGTTTTAACTTACATTTCAAAATTGACTGATACCGATACCTATCAGTGCGTATTAGCTGAGCGATCTTTAAGTCGAGAGCTAGGAGGTAGCTGTCAAGTGCCCATAGCTGCTTACGCAACACCTTTGGATCACGGACAAATAAGTTTACAAGCTTTAGTTGGAAACCTAGATGGTACCAAACTAATTAAAGTCGAAAAAAAAGGAAATATTGTAGATGCAGTAAAGATTGGATTGTTAGCAGCTCAGAGCTTACGCAAGCTTGGTGTTGAAGACATACTAAAGGAAATATTAAGTATAAATTCTTCGCTACTGGGTAACAAAGGTTACAAGTAATTTACTTATTCAAGTACAGTTTTGTGAGGATATTCACAAAGATCTCGAATGATACATTCAGGACATTTGGGCTTACGAGCTAAACAAATATAACGTCCATGCAATACTAGCCAATGATGAGCGTTTTTTAAGTATTTCTTAGGGACAACTTTTAATAAGGTTTTTTCAACAGCTAAAGGTGTTTTTCCTGGTGCTAAGCCAGTTCTGTTGCATACTCGAAAAATATGTGTATCAACAGCAATAGTTGGTTGCTGAAAAGCTGTGTTCAGAATGACATTAGCCGTTTTACGTCCAACGCCAGGTAGACTTTCCAGGGCTTCGCGATTATCTGGAACTTTCCCTTGATATTGATCTAATAAAATTTTACAGGTTTTTAGGATATTTTTTGCCTTAATATTGTATAAGCCAATAGTTTTTATATATTTTTTTAAGCTAGTTAATCCCTGTGCCGCTATTTTTTTTGGTGTATTAGCTTTATTAAATAAAATTTGTGTTACTTTATTAACCGATTTATCTGTCGCTTGAGCGGAAAGAATAACTGCAATTAGTAATTCAAAAGGTGTAGAGTAAATCAATTCTGTAGTTGGATGAGGATTATGAGCATGAAAACGTTGAAAAATAGCAGTACTTTTTTTTTGATTCATAATTAATTTAAAATTAGATGATAGTTTGAATATTAAGATTTTAAAGTATTAATATGACTATTATGCAATTTATAGTTTTGAAGTTAACAACAACTACAGATTCCTACGAATAATTCTAGAAATGATAACTTTTATAATAGAGTTATTTTTTCTTTTTAAAATCCATTCTTGATTGAACCATGACTCCTAAAAAACGGTGAGGCTTGTCTAGTAATAAGGTTTTAAAATCAGTATTGAGAGGTTTAAGAATAGTATGTCCCCCATCAATTAAAATTTGTTTAAAATTGGGCAATTCATGCCCATCAATATGGACTATGGCAAAATCTTGATTGTTAGGCTTAAGTTCGGGATCTATTAACAAAACAGTTCCTTCTGGAAAACGAGGCTCCATTGTAGTATCCCTAGCGGCAACAGCATAAGCGTGTTGGCCCATGTCGATGTCCGTGGAAACAGTCGGCAAAGGAGCATGTTTATCAGGAAGAGTAGGCCATTGTAATAGTTGTGGCCAGGTTAGCAATGGAATTTGACGCCAACCTTGAGCATCAGGATTAAAAGTTCCAGGGATTCGATCAGCTGATAATGGTTCATCGCCGATAAGTTGGCTGATAGATATAGCAAAAAAATTGGCAATTGGGCTTAAAGTGGCGACTTTGGGATTATCAGTTTCACCTGAACAAATTCGATGTACTACAGGTTGGCCTACACCGGTGCGTCGTGCCAGTTCCGATTCATTAATCCCTAACTCAGCCATTAATCCTTTAAGAATTTTGCTCATGCTACTAGTAGTTTTCATATCTTTTTTCACTTATTAATTAGCGGTAATTTTACCTGTGTCCATGCTGATTTTCCAATGCTGACAACTGATAGTAAAATAGCTGTTAGCGGCGGGTGGGTATTCTAACATGAGAGGACGTTTATACTAAATAAGGATGTATCTTATCGCTTAATCGGCAAACTGTGATTTTGATAGATAAATTGCAAATGGTATGACTTTTTTTATTTATAGATTTTTTGATTTAATAGTCTAAAAAAAGACGCACAGCTTTTATTGTGTAAGTCAGTTGAACTCTAAGATAAGACAAAGTATACCACCCCAGAAAAAAGTAAGTATTTTGCCTACGATTTGCACGAGGATTTTAGAGTTAAGGATAGTTTTAGCAATATATAGCCGTTTGAAAGGTAAATTTGAGAAGATTATCCTTGTCAGTTGCAGGGATTGTGCATAGAATAGCGGGTTCATTTGTAAGAGGTAAAGGGTTTTATGTTGGCTAAAAAAGAAATAATGGCTAAATTTCAGCGTTCTCCAGGCGATACAGGATCTACGCAGGTTCAGGTCGCTTTATTATGTTGGGAAATTGAACGGCTAAATGGCCACTTTCAAATGCACAAAAATGATAATCATTCAAAGCAAGGCTTATTAAAAAAAGTAGCTGCGCGTCGAAAATTATTAAACTATTTAAAAGCCGTGGATATACAAGGTTATTTAACACTGATTAAGCAGCTTAGCTTACGTGGTTAGATCTCGGTTCATCTTTGTTGAAGACATTTTATTATTTATATCAATGGGCGGCACTTTCGCCCATTTGTTTTTTTTGAGGGAATGTAAGCGTGTTAATTAATTCTATAAAGAAAGTCGTGCAATTTGGTTCACAGGAACTGATTCTAGAAACTGGAGCAATCGCACGCCAAGCGACATCATCAGTTGTTATTAGCTTAGACGGTACGACCGTTTTAGTAACTGTTGTAGGTAACAAACAACAAGTGGGCGAAGAAAAAGACTTTTTTCCATTGACTGTTCAATACCAAGAACGTGCCTATGCAGCTGGACGGATTCCAGGAGGTTATTTTAAAAGAGAAGGACGACCCACTGAAAAAGAAATTTTAACTTCACGCCTAATTGATAGACCCATAAGGCCGCTGTTCCCGGAAGGGTTTCATAATGAAGTGCAAGTTGTTGCGACTGTTTTATCATCAAATGCTGAAATTAACGCGGATATTCCTGCTTTAATTGGCGCCTCTGCAGCTTTAAGCTTATCAGGCTTACCTTTTAAGGGGCCGATTGCAGCGGTAAGAGTGGGGTATTCGGAAGGGCAATATATTTTGAATCCAAGCTTTAAGCAGCTTGAAACATCAGATTTGGACTTAGTAGTTGCAGGTACAGACAAAGCCGTCTTGATGGTGGAGTCTCAAGCAGCTGAGCTGAGTGAAGAAATTATGCTGAATGCTATTTTGTTTGGACATCAACAAATGCAAGGGGTCATTCAAGCCATTAAAGAGCTTACTGAAGAAGTAGGTACTGCTGCTTGGGATATTCCTCAAATTGCAGCATATCAGTTAGATCCAGTAATAGAGCAAGAAATAATTCAAGCTGTTGAGCCTTTCTATATTGAAGCTTATACAATTCCAGAAAAATTAGCTCGTAAAGCGAAGTTAGATCATTTACGGAGTTGCTCTATCGAGAAATGGGTAAATGAAGAAAAAGGGATTTCCACTAAAACACTTCAGTTCTTCCTAGAAAATTTAGAACAAAAAATAGTTCGAGGACGTATTTTGTCAGGCAAAACCCGTATTGATGGACGTGATAAGGTAACAGTACGCCCTATTGCTATTCAACCAGGATTTTTGCCACGTACACATGGCTCGGCTGTCTTCACTAGGGGCGAGACACAAGCGTTAGTTGTTACTACTTTGGGTACGGATAGAGATGCACAAACCATTGAAGCTTTAGATGGAGAAGGACGTGAAACATTTATGCTTCACTATAATTTTCCTCCGTATAGTGTAGGTGAAACAGGCCAAATCGGAAGTCCTAAGCGGCGGGAAATTGGGCATGGTAATTTAGCAAAGCGAGCTTTACGTGCTGTATTACCTAGTGAATCAGATTTCCCTTATGTATTGCGTGTTGTTTCCGAAATCACCGAATCAAACGGTTCTAGCTCAATGGCAACAGTCTGTGGTGCGAGTATAGCTTTGATGGATGCAGGCGTGCCATTAAAGAAACATGTAGCTGGGATTGCAATGGGCTTAATAAAAGAAGGTGATCAGTTTGCTGTATTGACCGATATTTTGGGTGATGAAGATCATTTGGGAGATATGGATTTTAAAGTTGCGGGAACTCTCGATGGTGTTACCGCGTTGCAAATGGACATTAAAATTGATGGTATTACAGAAGAAATTTTGCAAGTGGCCTTGAATCAAGCCAAAGAAGGACGTCTTCATATATTAAATATTATGCAAGAAACTTTACCTGAACCACGCATAGAAGTTTCCCCTTATGCACCCCGTATAACCACTTTAAAAATTAATCCTGAAAAAATTCGCGATTTAATTGGAAAAGGTGGAGCAACAATTCGTGCTATTACTGAAGAAACGGGAACTTTAATCGATATTAGTGACGATGGTATTGTTCGAATTTCGACATCTGATTTACATGCTTGCCAAGATGCAATAGAACGCATTAAAAAAGTAACGGCCGAAGTGGAAGTGGGTCGTACCTATGAAGGTGCAATTGTTAAACTGACTGATTTTGGTGCTTTTGTTAATGTGTTACCTGGTCGTGATGGCTTAGTGCATATTTCACAAATTTCTAAAGAACGTGTTGAGCAAGTAAGTGATGTATTAACAGAAGGTCAAATTGTTAAAGTCAAAGTTTTAGAAATAGATAGACAAGGTAGAATTCGTTTGACAATGAAAGATCTAGAAATAGAAATAGAGAATGAAATACATTCGTGATCGATAAAAAGCAACACACATCAGCTTTTATAAACTTAGTTGATAAAATAAAGCTACAAATAAAAGAATTAACAGTTGCTGATTTAAAAAAAATTAGTGATCAGCGGCAACTTTATTTAATTGATGTGCGTGAACGTGATGAATTTCAACAAGGATCTATTGCTCATGCAATTCATCTTAGTAAGGGTATCATTGAGCGTGATATTGAGAAATATATTCCGAATTTTGATGCAGAGATTGTTGTTTATTGTAGCGGTGGCTTTCGTTCTTGCTTAGTAGCAGATAATTTACAAAAGATGGGTTTTTCTCAGGTTTCATCTTTGCAAGGTGGCTTGCGAGCCTGGTTAGAAGCAGGTTACTCGTTAGTCAAAACGATCAAATAATATTTGGGCCTTGGAATTTGCCGAGATGGTGAAATTGGTAAACACGCAAGTTTCAGGTACTTGTGGGGCGACCCTTGGAGGTTCGAGTCCTCTTCTCGGCACCATAAATAAAGGGATTAGTTTTTAATTAATTTGGTTTTAATTCTATTGAGTTGATTGCATATTCACTACGTTTTTTTCATCTTTGTTTTTTTGCAATGCAAAATATCTATACAATTAAACACTATTACGTTGCCTTTTGCTTTTATGTTATTCACCTTTGCTAACTTATCAAAAGATTAATGGAAGGATTACATTGATGGCACCATAGGAAAATTTCCTTATTATCTATTTAAGGAAACTAGAAATAAATTTTTTATTTCTCAGGAAAACGTCGTGCGTTAGATTTAGCATCGGGTGCAGGCAACGAAGATGTTGATCTTTAGTCAGAGGATGGGATGTGGTAGGAGAGGATACTTCACCTCGATGAGAAGAAATCATCAAAGAAAGAGTAAAAGAACTGAATGGGCATTTTTCTTTTTGGAGACAGATTTTTCGTTTGTTCAATTAAAAGGGTCTTATGACTTCGTCATGTCTTTTTACTCTCTACCTTTGGAAATAAAAAAAACTATTGCTGTTGATAAAGAACATTAGTTAACACATGAAAAATGGTGGAATCTTTGCCGTTACTTTTTTTTGGATATCAGCATGATTTTGTTGAACAGGGGAAAGCGTGTGGAATTAGCAAAGAAGAGTTAAACAATATTTTACAGGTAAATCAATTAATGTGATTTTTTTCCTAAATAGAGTGTTTGAACACAGATCTTTTACTGGAGGATTCAGTGCACTGGGATGTATTTGATGTTGTTGGTTTTAAAAGTGGCGAAATCGTAAACCGGTCCTCATGAAATGTCGGCACCAGAGTCCATCTGACTTATAGTTTTTGCATTAAAATTCCCCTTGACATAAGAAATGAGCAAAAATATTAAAAAAGCTAATAAAAAAACTTGGTATTTTTGGTAAAATCGGTTTAAATAGTCGAAATTATTCATAGCCATATTCCATGTTGAGCGTTTCATCGCCTCTCTATGACGTCAATAAAACCTTTGAAGAAAACTTCAACAACCCACTTTTCCCATCAATAAAACTTCCGATTCGAAATTGGCCGGAAAAAAAACACTGGATTTCATTATTAGGTTATTCTGTAGCCTCAAACATCGGGGTTGCCGCATGTGCCGTAACAACTGGTAAAGGCATTGCATTCTTATCGCAATTGGGCTTCGACGTGCTGACTTACAAAACTATAAGACGTAAAGCCTATCCAACACATCCCTTACCTAACATTGTATATCTAGAATGTGAAAAATTATTTAATTACGCTGATTTGAAAGACATTATTTTTACCAAGAATAAAATTGATAAAATCAATGACAAATTAGCTATTAGTAATTCCTTTGGTAATGGTTGTCTGGAGCCAAGCGTGATTTTGGAGGATATTGCTCTAGCCAAAAACTCTTTGATGAAAGGTCAAATTTTAATTGTGTCGGTTTATGGCGAAGGTGATTCGATTTCATCAATATCACAAGATTTTGTTGCGGCAGCATTGATGGCCAAAGAAGCCGGCGCTGATGTTATAGAGTTAAATTTTTCTTGCCCTAACTTAATGAAATCAGGGGAACCTCTTTATTGGAGTATTGAACATGTATCACAAATAACAACCTTTGTGGTGAAACGTTTAGGTAATATTCCAATATTATTGAAGTTTGGTTTGATGGATCAGATTGAATCTCCAGTTGAATTATTAATTTCTGCGGCCCGTGCAGGCGCAAGGGGAATTAGTGCAATCAACTCAGTTAGTATGAGAGTATTAAATAAAAACCATGCCCCAGCATTTGGAAAAAGAATTTATAGTGGAGTTTCTGGCTATCCGATTCGACAGCTCGCGTTGGAATGTGTTAAAAAATTAGTTCAAATTAATCAAACTGAAAGATTAAATTTAACTATTTTAGGCATGGGTGGCGTTACTATACCTGAACATTTCAATGAATTTTTAGATAGTGGCGCAGATGTAGCTCTATCTGCAACGGGTGTGATGTGGAATCCTTATCTTGCTAGTCAATTTCACCAACAGATGAGATCATGAAAAAATTAATTTCTGCAAAATTGGTATTAAAAAGTGGTGAAAGCTTTGTAGGGAATATGCCTATAAGCCAAACAACAGAGGTCTCTGGTGAAGTTATATTTAATACAGGTATGGTAGGCTATGTGGAATCCTTAACTGATCCCTCTTATGCAGGTCAGATATTATGTTTTACCTATCCTTTGTTAGGAAATTATGGAGTATCTCCACCAAATACTTGGGAATCTAGCAAAATTCAAGTGAAAGGAGTTATTTTTTCCGAACTGTCAACAGTTTACTCAAACCATACTGCTCAAAATTCATTAATCAATTGGCTAGAAATTCAAAATACCCCTTTCATTACGGGTGTGGATACACGAGCTTTAACACATTGCTTAAGAGTGAATGGGGTAACGCCAGGTATTATTACACCACTGAATAAACCCCATGGTAATTTTATTAAGTTCGAAACTATTGATTGGGTAAAGGAAGTAACAATTACTGAACCAATCTATTATGGTAGAGGTAGAAAAAAAATAATTGTTGTAGATTGTGGTTTAAAAGAAAATATTTTACGTTGTTTATTAAAATTTCCAATTAAAATTAAAAGGGTTCCTTACGATTATGATTATAGTCAGGAGGATTATGATGGAGTTTTTATTTCCAATGGACCAGGTGATCCACAGTTATGTAAAGAAACGGTAGCCATTTTAAAAAAAGTTTTAATTCACAAGAAACCTTGTTTCGGTATTTGTTTAGGGACGCAATTGATGGCTTTAGCTGTTGGAGCTAAAACTTATAAATTAATTTTTGGTCATCGTTCGCAAAATCAACCTTGTATTTATTTGCCTACACAGAGATGTTTTTTGACGTCGCAAAATCACGGTTATGCAGTTAATGAGAAGTCGCTTCCTAGAGATTGGCAAGTTTTGTTTCGGAATTTAAATGATGGAACAGTTGCAGGAATTGAGCATAAAAAGGATCCTTTTTTCTCCGTACAATTTCATCCCGAGGCTGCGCCTGGGCCCATGGATACACAATGGTTATTTGAGCGTTTTTATCGCATGTTATAAAAAATTATGAAAATACAACGATATAAGGGAAAAAAAATACTACTTTTAGGTTCTGGTGGCTTACGAATAGGCCAAGCTGGAGAGTTTGATTATTCGGGTTCACAGGCCATTAAAGCTTTAAAAGAGGAAAAAATTACTTCCGTATTAATAAATCCAAATATAGCCACAATACAAACGGATGCAAATTTAGCTGATGAAATTTATTTGCAACCATTAAATTTTGATACTGTGAAACGGATTATTGTTAAAGAAAAACCTGATGGGATTTTATTGGGTTTTGGTGGACAAACTGCACTTAATTTGGGTTTAGATTTAGAAGAAAAAGGAATATTAAAAAAATATAAAATAGAAGTATTAGGAACAACGGTAGAATCAATACGTCAAACGGAAGATAGAGATCTTTTTAAAGCGGCTTTAGCAAAGATTAAAATCAAAACACCGCTTAGTTTTGCTGTTAAAACTGTTGCTGAAGCATTGAAAGCGGCAGAAAAGATTGGTTATCCCATCATGTTACGTTCAGGTTTCTCTTTGGGAGGATTAGGGTCTGGAAAAATTGCTCATCGAGAAATGCTTGAACAACGAGCCCAGGAAAGCTTAGCTACCGCCCCACAAATTTTAATCGAAGAGTACTTATTTGGATGGAAAGAGTTTGAATACGAAATTGTTCGCGATCAAATGGGAAATAGATTAACAATTTGTAATATGGAAAATATGGATGCCATGGGTATTCATACCGGAGAAAGTATTGTTGTAGCACCCGCACAAACCTTAAGTAATGACCAACATCAATTATTACGCAACAAGGCTTTGCAAGTTGCCGAACATTTTAAGATTGTTGGAGAATGTAATATTCAATTTGCTATTAATCCTAAAAATGGCGATTACCGGGTTATAGAAATGAATGCTCGATTATCCCGCTCGAGTGCACTCGCATCTAAAGCAACAGGTTATCCCTTAGCATTCATTGCTACAAAATTAGCATTGGGCTATCAGCTCCATGAAATAAAGAATAGTGTTACACAGGTGACGAGTGCTTATTTTGAACCCGCTTTAGATTACATCGTGGTAAAAATTCCACGTTGGGATACTCATAAATTAAAAGCTGCTGAAAGGACAATTGGAACAGAAATGAAAAGTGTTGGTGAAGTAATGGCAATAGGTCGTTCTTTTCCTGAAGCACTGCAAAAAGCAGTAGGTATGTTGAATAAGGGGGCAACTTGTCTAATGGATTATCCAGAAATTATTGATAATCCACGTAAAGAAATACAACTTGCTACTGACAGACGCATATTTGCTTTGTATCAATTTTTTAAAAATGGTGGATCGGTTAAACAAGCTGAAAAGTTATCACAGATTGATTTTTGGTTTTTAGCACAAATTCATCAATTAACAGAATTAGAAAAACAATTGAATCTGCATAAGCTAAGCAAACTTCTCTTACGTCAATTAAAACAAGCCGGTTTTTCAGATAATTATATTGCCACGATAAAAAATAAGTCGATAAAGCAAATAAGAGCCTTACGTTTAAAATACGGAATCATACCTTTTGTGAAGCAAATTGACACTTTGGCCGGAGAATTTGCTGCGCAGACAAACTATCTTTACTTGAGTTATCATGCTGTGGAACATGATATTTCTCCTGCGAAGCGTGCGCCTATCATTGTATTGGGTTCAGGCCCTTATTCAATAGGGTCTTCAGTCGAGTTTGATTGGTGCGCTGTTAATACCGCAAAGACTTTGCGTCGTTTAAATGAAACGGCAATTATTATTAACTCAAATCCTGAAACAGTATCCACTGATTACGATGAATCTGATCGATTGTATTTCGAACAGCTTACCTTTGAGCGTGTACAAGATATTGTGGAGTTCGAATCTGCAAAAGGTATTATTGTTTCAGTTGGAGGTCAGATCGCAAATAATTTAGCCGTACCTTTGGCTCAGCAGGGTTATCATTTATTAGGTACCGATCCAAAGTTTATTGATTATGCGGAAAATCGAGAAAAATTCTCAGCCTTACTGAATGCGCTTAATGTGGATCAACCCTCTTGGGAAAGTGTTACAAGTTTAAATAAAGCAAAAAATTTTGCAGCTAAAGTAGGTTATCCAGTGTTGATAAGACCTTCTTATATTTTATCTGGATCGGCAATGAATGTGGTTTTTGATCCTGAATCTTTAGATCAGCACTTACAAGCTGCAGCTCATGTATCACGGGAATATCCTGTGGTGATATCTAAATTTGTTCAAGAAGCGAAAGAATTGGAAATAGATGGGGTTGCTCAACAGGGTGATATAGTTATTGAGGCAATTTCAGAACATATTGAGAATGCCGGTGTTCATTCTGGAGATGCGACGGTTGTATTACCTCCTCAGAAATTATATCTAGAAACCATACGTCGTACTAAAAACATAGCGCGCAAAATTGTTAATGCTTTACAGATTACCGGACCATTTAATATTCAATTTATTGCTAAAAATAATGACATTCAGGTTATCGAATGTAATTTACGAGCATCTCGATCTTTTCCATTTGTTTCCAAGGTAACTGGTCATAATTTCATCCAAATTGCAACTGAAGTGATGTTGAATAAGCACCATGTAAAACATTATAAAACTTTAGAACTTGATTATGTTGGAGTCAAAGCCGCACAATTTTCTTACAGTCGTTTGAAAGGCTCCAATCCTGTAGCTCAAGTTGAAATGGCGTCAACGGGTGAGGTGGCTTGTATTGCAGAGGATTTGCTGGAGGCTTTTTATAAAGCATGGTCGGCAACGGATCAAAATATAGGGGAAAAAAAAATATTATTGAGTATTGCTGATAACTATAAAATTAAACTTCTCCCTTGGATTAAGCAACTCGATGACCAAGGTTGGCTTATCTATAGTACAGAAGGAACTCATCAGTTTTTATCTCAACAAGGTGTAGCTTCTTATTTTGTAAATAAGGCTAGCGAAGCTAAAAAACCTAACATTAGGGATTTAATTGCACAACGTAAAATAGCTATAATTATCAATATACCAAGTTCAATGACAGGATTGCAGCAAACAGATGGATTTTTAATTCGGCGTTTGGCGATTGATCATCATATTCCTTTGATTACTAATACTCAAATCGCGCTAATAATGTTGCAATGCTTAGTTAGTTTTTGGGGTGAAGAATTACCCGTGGATTCTTGGCAAAGTTTGGTTTTTAAAAAGAATAAATGATACTTCTTAAAACTTTGTTCTATATCTTGCTTAACTGAGAACTATTTACAGATGTCTTACTAGTTGAGTTTTTATTATTAGTTATTTGTGAGTGTATTATGCCAAAAGTTTTGGATAAAAAAGATATTATTTCAATTCATGATCTTTCTGAATTTGAAATAAAAACTATATTAAATCTTGCAAAGAAATTTAAGAAAAAAATAACAAAAAAGTATTTACTCAATAAAATAATTGCGCACTGTTTTTTTGAACCCTCAACAAGAACTAAACTTTCTTTTGAAACGGCTACCCTACGCTTGGGAGGGCAAGTTATAGGTTTTTCGGGAAGCGAAAATCTATCAATAAAAAAAGGTGAAAATTTACAAGATACAATTAAAACAATTTCTTGTTATGCTGATCTTATTATCATTCGTCACCCTCTCGAAGGATCAGCACGTTTAGCAGCGGATGTTTCTGATAAACCTATCATTAATGCTGGAGATGGCGCAAATCAACATCCTACTCAAGCATTATCAGACTTATTTACGATACAAGAAGCTCAAGGAGATTTGGAAGGATTATCTATAGCGTTCGTAGGCGACTTAAAATATGGACGCACCGTACATTCTTTAGTACAACTTTGTGCATTATTTAATATGAGACTATTTTTAGTTTCCCCTTCTTTACTGAGGTTGCCAGAAATAATATGTGATGAATTGAAGCATAAGGGCATTAGATTTTCTTTCCATGGTAATCTAGACGAAGTAATTTCTAAAATTGATATTTTATATATGACTAGATTGCAGCAAGAAAGATTTTCCCAATCAGAGCATCTAATGTTTGAAAAACAATATATTCTCACGCTAGATAAGTTGAAAAAAATAAAAAATAATCTAAATATTTTACATCCCTTGCCACGAGGAGTTGAAATTGATAAAAAAATTGATGAAACTTCTTATGCTTTATATTTTAAACAAGTTGAAAATGCAGTTTTTGTCAGACAAGCTGTTTTATCGTTACTTCTTGGAAAAATAACATTATAAACTAACTCGGATTATCTATGAATAAAACTCGTTCAGTTTCTGCAATTGAGAATGGAGTAGTCATTGACCATATTCCAGCAGGCCAGGCACTTAAAATTATGCGGTTATTGCATGTAGTTAATAGCAACCAACGAGTTACTTTAGGTTTAAATTTACGTAGTACATCTTTAAAGTTGAAAGACTTAATTAAAATTGAAAATCGAATGCTTTCTCCTCAGGAAATTGATCACGTCTCGATCTTTGCTCCGGATGCTACGGTTAGCCGAATTGAAAACTTTAAGGTAAGTATAAAAATTAATTGTGAATTACCTAAAACAATACGTGATGTACTTGTATGCCCTAATCTAAACTGTATAAATCATATAGAGTCTAAGGGTTATTTTAAACTCGAAGGTTCTTCAAATCAGGTGAAATTACGTTGTTTTTACTGTGAAAAACAATTTAACCGCGATCAAGTGGAAGAGATTTGCTTATGATTAAGTTGGAAAAAAATAAATTACTTAAATTGCCGGGCCTAATTGATCCACATGTTCATTTTCGAACGCCTGGTATGGAGTATAAAGAAGATTGGAAAACTGCAGCTATGGCTAGCATTAAAGGTGGCTATACTACCGTTTTTGATATGCCTAATACTATTCCACCAACTGTTACAGAAATTGCTCTATTAGAAAAAAAATCTTTGATTGATAAACAGTTAAAAGAAGTAGGGATCCCGCTTCGTTATTACTTATTTTTCGGGGCTGATAAGAACCATTTAAATGAGATAAAAAAAATAAAAAACCAAGCAATTGGTATTAAAATATTTATGGGATGCAGCACAGGGGGCTTGGTTATTGATGATGATGAAAGTTTACATGCTATTTTTAAGATAGCAGCTCAAGAAAATATTTTAGTTGCAGTCCACGCAGAAGATGAGCAAAGATTAAAAGAAAATGCAAAAAAATTTTCTGGACCACAATCCTATTCAATGCATTCTAAAATTCGCGAGGAATCAGCTGCAGAATTAGCTGTTGAGAAAGCAATTCAGCTAGTTCGATTGTATGGAACCAGATTATATATTTTACATGTTAGTACATATCAGGAAATTGATTTGATCGCTAAAGCAAAAAAAGAGGGGCTCCCAGTTTTTGCAGAGACAACCCCGCATCATTTATTTTTAAATACGTCTGATTATCAAATTCTAAAAGGCAAGGCGGTGATGAATCCCCCTTTACGAACTTTTGAACATCAAAAAGCATTATTTTCTGCAATTAAATCCGGTATCATCGATACAATTGGCTCAGATCATGCTCCACACACCCTAGAAGAAAAAAATAAATCTTATGGGGCTTGCCCCTCTGGTGTACCAGGTATTGAAACAACATTGCCATTATTACTTGAAGCATATCACCAAAACTTGCTTTCTTTAGACAATATTTTGGATTTGACCTCTCGACGAGCAAAAAAAATATTTAGTTTGCCTGATCATCCAGATGATTATGTGCTAGTGGATTTGTTTCTAGCTAAGAGAATTGAAGACAAAGATCTTAGTACGAAATGTAAATGGTCGCCCTTTGCCGGAAGGCTTTTAAGAGGTTGGCCGGTTACTACTGTGTTAAAGGGACATATCTTTGATTTAAGTAAATTATAATTACATTATGCGAGAATTTTGGTTAAGGTTTTATTTGCAAATTCTTTATCTTAAAAAAGAAGTTTTTTTAATTAAACCTTTTTTAAACCATATCATCGCTTGTAATGGCTCTTCTAGATCTTCAGATAATCCTCCCAATTCTAGATATGTTTCTAAGTTAGAGGAATCATAAATTAGACTTTTTTCTAAATAATCCCGTGCTTTGCCCCATAATTTCTGTTGTCGACAAAACCTACCTAAGCTT
Source organism: Oxynetra semihyalina (assembly GCA_018239305.1). Taxonomy (NCBI): domain Eukaryota; kingdom Metazoa; phylum Arthropoda; class Insecta; order Lepidoptera; family Hesperiidae; genus Oxynetra; species Oxynetra semihyalina. The sequence continues at coordinate 37,294 of DVPS01000003.1, read as the reverse complement.
AGTAAAAGATAAGGGTCATCAGGATGTTTTCTTAGCCATTTTTCCGCAATTGCTACTTGGCGGGCAGAATTTGAACTTTTTATAAGACTATAAGTTGCCAAAAGAGGACCGAACCATTGTTTTTTTAATTGTTTTATGATTAATGATTCAGCTTTGGCGTCTTCATGGTGACTTATTAACCCTTCTACATAATAATTTAAAAGTAAAGAATCCTTTTTTAATTTAAGAGGTAAATTTTCCCATAATTTTTCGAGTGTTGTTATATCGTAAACATATTTTTCCTCACTTAATAGATGTTCATAACCTATTTGTTGTAATTGTTGAATTTGCTCTTTAGCTATCCAGGTTTTATTTTCTAATTGAGGTAAAATTTCTATAATATGATGCCAGTTTTGCGGCTTTTGAAAAATTACAGAGAAAAGACGTTGATCGTCCAATGCAGCGGTTTTTTGTAAGCGCTTTTTATATTGATTCTGACTCCATTTTTTTGGAAGCATGACTAAAAACTTAAAAAACCGAATCAAAAAATAAATAAAAATAAAAGTGACTATTAAAATTAATATAACCAACCATAAAGGCATTTCTAAAGCAAGTTGATGCCAAGTAATTAGCATATAGCCCGGGTCAGCGGTTATTTTAACTCCGACCCAAACTGAAAGAGCAAGAACTAATAGAAATATGAAAAATCGATACATTAAGAGGATTCCTTTGAATTACCGAAAGTAACAGGAGTAGCGTTAATGCTATTAGATGTTTTTTTCATGTTTGAAATTGCCTCGAGTAAAGGGTTCAAATCTAAGGCAGGAGTTTGTAAATTAACCTGTTTTAACTGAGTAATAGTTTCTAGAATGGTTTGTGTATTAGGGGAATTGGTTGCAAAATGATCTTTAAGATTTTCTTGGATTTCTTGCAAGCTGGATTGATAAATAGTGGGTTCATGATGTATTAATGCCCATTGAGCTTGTTGCAATAGTAAAAGTAAGTTATGTTGCAAATATTGTTGCTCTGTTTCTGGCAATAAAGGTTCTATAGGTTTATTCAAGCGACGGATAATGATCAGCTGTCGGAAATTATCAAAACTATTTTTCAGAGCGTGTAACCATTTATTTTCCTGAGAATTAGAACTAATTACTCTAGGGTTGGTCGGCATTGGAGAATTATTGGTTGGTAATAAGGGCAATTGGGTAATTTGGAGTTTTAAAGTCTGTAGCTGGGCTAAAATAGTTGTTAAATCAATATGAGGTAAGGCTTTTAAGTTAGTTAAATATTGAGTCAATAATTGATGAAGATGCTCTAATCGAATATCCGGGCTTATTATATTGCTTAATTGTTGATCGGCTACCGTTAAAGCGGACACAGCATTGTCGCCATCATGAAAATAAACAAGATTATACTGAGCTAACTGAATCAGTTGATTAACATTAGCGAGTAAAATGGAATTATCGTTCGAAGATAATCTTTGCTCGATAAAATTTTGTAGCTGTACAATTTGTTGTTGACGATTTTTATCATTGACTTGATTTTGTGATATTTGCGTATGTAGAGTGGATAATTGGCTTTGATATTCGTTTTGTTGCTCTCTATAGTGAAACCAAAAATAACTCAAACCTAAAAATAAGACTACCCAAGTAATAAGCAATAATCCTGTCGCGAACCAAGCTATTAAGCAACTTTTTGAACGTAATGGCCGACTTTTTTTGGTTTCTTTTTGTGTTTCTTCTAGGATGGGTGTGGGTTGTGATTCCATAGTGATTGCTCCCGCCAGGAAAACAGCGTTTTTAAGATAGCAGCATTTGTTGCATTATCCGATATTAATGGGGGATTTACAAAACCTAGTTTCTTGGCACCAACTTTCAGTCGAGAGCTAATAACAAGCAGTTGTTTTTTTAATAAAATTGTTTGCCAGTAAGGATATAATAAGTTAACTAAGTTTTTTAGTCCGCTATGACTAGTACAAATAATGACGTCAATCGATTTTTGATCCGGAATACAGATGAATTTATTAATTTTTGGTAGCTGTCGTTTATAAACGTTTAGGTTATATACCTGGGCGCCTCGAGTTGTTAACTCCCGAGCTAAATAGGATCGCCCTCCTTCTCCTTTGATGATTAAAATTTTTTTTTGCTCAATATTTTTTAATGCAGCAAGATTTAATAAACCAATACCACTAAAATCTTTTTTCGGGTAATCGTGGCAAGGTAAGTTGTATTGCGTTAAAGCTAATGCAGTGCCTGGCCCAGTGGCAAGGATTTTGCTATTTTCTGGCCAAAAAGTGTAAATACGATGAATAAATTTCGCTATATGAAATACTGAATTTGGGCTAATAAAGATCACAAAGTCATATTCGTTGAGTTTTTTTATGATTAATTCAACTTTTTCTATATTTTTGGTTGGGACAATTTCTAAAGTCGGAAAATGAACGGCTACCCCTCCAAAATTCTGAATTTGGGCAATTAGAGTATGCGCTTGATGAATGGGACGGGTAATGAGGACCCTTAAGCCATGTAAAGATGCCATAGACACCAAAATAGCGGTAATTTTAATCAGAGGCAACAAAAGTTTAAGGAATTATTGATTACAGAACTTAGGGAGTTGCTTGGAAAGAGTTAATGATAGTGTTAACATGGGTATAAGGTATATAAAATAAAGAGAAGTCCTATGGATAATGCATTAAAACCTGGTTTGACCGTAGGCTATCAGTATTTTAAAGAAGAATTAAATAGATTAAAATTTGAGCCACCCACTATTCTTAACCAAGTAAAAAAGCTATTTGTTTACCTGGCTTTATTTTTTTCTCAGGACAAACATGAAAATAAAGAGGCTATAGAAGCTCAAAATAAATTAATTTCATCTTTTAAAGCGCTTAATTCCATCAAAGAAGATAATTTGGTTAATTTATCTAAAATTAAAGAGATTACACTAAGTTTACAAGAGTTTTCAACAAAACAAAAAATCGAACAAGATCAACTTCGCAAAAAATTAGAAATAAAAGAAATTAATTTAAATTCAAATGATATAAGGGATAGAGATCAAGCACTCGCGAAGCTTTTAGGTATGTTTGATGTAATAACAGAAGAAAGTTCTCTAGAACATGAAACAAAGCTGCAAAAAAGTTATGCAATATTGAAAATGCAGGCTTGGAGTGGTGAATCCAAAGAAGATTTCCAAAATCGACTGATAGATTCAGTTGTTGATGCCCGCGTAAATGCTAAAAATATTTCCTATGCAAATGCAGATTTAATGAAAACAAATGAGAATCTAGCTGACATAGATGATGCTTATAAATATTTACGTGATCATGCAACTCCTCGTCCAAATGTCGCGGGCGCTTGCCACAACAAACAAGAAGATGAAACGGAAAGTTATGTAAATAATTTTTCCCCCTCTGTGAGATAAAAATCTAATGTCGCGGCTCAACTTCTTTATATGATGTTATATATAGTAATTTTTTTACTTTTTTTAAGTTAGATTAATATTTTATAAAAGTAATTTTTATGGATTTAATTGGGATCAAAGATTTAGATTTACAAAACAAACGTGTTCTCATTAGAGAAGATTTTAATGTGCCTTTAGATAAAGGGATTATTACTAGTGATGCACGTATCCTAGCAGCATTGCCAACCATCCACTATGCTTTAAAAAAAGGGGCCGCGGTTATTTTACTTTCCCATCTTGATAGGCCTATAGAAGGTCATGTAACTCCTGAACTTTCTTTAGCCCCAATTGCAAAGCGATTACAGGAGCTATTAGGGAGGCCAGTTAGATTTATTGTTAACTGGCTAGATGGATTTAAGATTTCTCCTGGCGAAGTTGTGCTATGTGAAAATGTTAGATTTCAAATGGGGGAAAAGGAAAACGATCCAATTTTAGCTAAAAAAATTGCAGAATTAGGTGATATTTTTGTGATGGATGCGTTTGCTACAGCCCATCGTAGTGAAGCTTCGACTGTGGGAGTAGCACAATTTTCCCCCCAGGTTTGTGCAGGTTTATTGTTAATGTCAGAGATTAAAGCCTTGTATCAAGCTTTAAAAAATCCAAGTCGACCTTTATTAGCTATAGTGGGTGGATCTAAGGTTTCAACTAAATTAATGCTGCTATCTTCTTTACTTAATAAAGTTAATTTTTTAATTCTAGGAGGGGGAATTGCCAACACCTTTTTAGTTGCTCAAGGATATTCCATAGGTCGATCCCTATTTGAGGCTGATTTAGTCAATGAGGCAAAGAGACTTTTGGCTTTAGCAAAACAACTAAACGTTGAAGTGGTGCTACCAATAGATGTTATTGTAGCTACAGAAATTACGGCTACTGCAGTGACAAGTATTAAAAAGTTAGTCGAAGTAAAAGAGAATGAAATGATTTTAGATGTTGGACCCGAGTCGATAAAGCGTTATATCGAATATGTACGTCGAGCAGCGAGTATTTTATGGAATGGTCCACTTGGAGTTTTTGAATTAGCACCTTTTGAAAAGGGGACATCTGCTTTGAGCCATGCTATTGCTGATAGCTCAGCTTTTTCTGTTGCGGGAGGTGGGGATACTTTAGCAGCCATCGAAAAATATGCTATTTCTGATAAAATTTCATATATATCTACAGGTGGTGGGGCTTTTCTTGAATTTATCCAAGGGGAAACTTTGCCCGCTTTATCGGTATTACAAGAACGGATAAAGGGAGGAAAGTAATGGAAAGGTTTAAACGAACTAAAATTGTCGCCACGCTAGGTCCTGCAACTGATAAAGCAGGTGTATTAGAAGCTATGATTGCTGCTGGGTTGGATGTGGTTCGATTGAACTTTTCACATGGTAAAGCTGAAGATCATATTAAAAGAGCCAACTACGTACGCGAATGTGCAAAAGCAGCAGGTCGAGAAATTGCTATTATGGCAGATTTACAAGGACCAAAAATTCGCATTGCCCGTTTTAAAACCGGTTCTATTTTTTTAAAAAAAGATACATTGTTTATTTTAGATGCGGATTTAGATAAAGATGCGGGCAATGAAGTTTCAGTAGGAATCGATTATAAAGAATTACCTCGAGATGTTCATCGTGGGGATCTGTTGCTGCTTGATGATGGACGTTTAGTGTTGAAAGTTAAGAAAATACAAAAAAATAAGATATTTTGCTTAGTAGAAGTAGGTGGGGAATTATTTAATAATAAGGGCATTAATCGAAAAGGGGGAGGGCTTTCTGCTGTAGCGTTAACTGACAAGGATAAAAAAGATTTAAAAATGGCAGTGAAATTAAATGCTGATTATATTGCAATTTCTTTCCCACGCAGTGCTGCCGATATGAATTTAGCTCGGAATTTATTGAAAAGAGCAAAGGGCCATGCGGGATTGATTGCAAAAATAGAACGGAGTGATGCCATTCCCGTTATTGATGAAATTATTCGTGCTTCCGATGCAGTGATGGTGGCGCGCGGAGATTTAGGTGTCGAAATTGGTGATGCCGAATTACCCGCGGTACAAAAACATATCATCCAACGAGCGCGATCCTTGGATAAAGCAGTGATTACTGCAACTCAAATGATGGAGTCGATGATTCATAACGCTATTCCCACTCGTGCAGAAGTTTTTGATGTGGCAAATGCTGTTTTAGATGGCACTGATGCTGTTATGTTATCTGCGGAAACCGCTACCGGAGATCATCCCGCTTTAGTGGTTATGGCTATGGCTCGCATTTGTTTAGGCGCAGAAAAGCAAGCTAAAACTCGCGTGTCTGGTCACCGTGTAGAATGTCAATTTTATCGTCCTGATGAAGCCATAGCGATGGCAGCAATGTATACCGCTAATCATTATGACATCAAGGCTATTATTGCTTTAACTGAATCAGGTGCGACACCATTATGGATGTCTAGGATTCGTTCTGGAATCCCTATCTATGGATTAGCTCACAGTTTGAAAACAACACGACGGCTAGCGTTGTATCGTGGAGTTTACCCCTTGTATTTTAATATTGATAAAGCACATAAGGAAAATATAGGTCAATTGGCTATTAAGGAATTAGAAAAACATGGGCTATTGCGAAAAGGAGAGAAAATTTTAATCACCTATGGAGATTTATTAAAAACTACAGGTGGTACCAATACGCTAAAAATTTTAGAAGTAGATTAATCTGACACTATTTATTTCAAATTATTCTAATTTAACTTTTTGTTTTTTTAAAACATTTGTTACAAATCCCGTAAATAATTAAAGTGTGGTCTGTCATTTGGTAATTTGCTTGTTTTGCAACAATTTTTTGGCGTTGTTCGATAGTTTTATCAACAAATTCTTCTACTTTTCCACACTTAATGCAGACTAAATGATCATGATGCGGACCTTGATTTAATTCAAATACTGAATAAGCATCCTCAAAATTTTGACGTTTAACCAAGCCCGCGCTTTCAAATTGAGTTAATACTCGATAGACTGTGGCTAAGCCTATGTCTTCACCAGATTTTAATAAGGTTTGATAGATATCTTCGGCACTTAAATGGCGTGTTTTCGCTTGCTCAAGTAATTCGAGTATTTTCAATCTAGGGGCAGTTACTTTCAAACCTGCTTGGCGTAGTTGTTGATTATCCATTAGACTATCTCTAAACTCCACGGTTAGTAATTAATATGAGAAGAATTTTGATGAATTAAATTTTTTTCTTATTGTTTTTTAAAATTTTGTAGAAATTGAAAATTACCAGGTTTATTTTAATTTATGAAAAAATTGCTTATAAGTTTGCTTTTCACAATACTGATTTCTGGTTGTAATATTGTCTATAGACCAGGTATACAGCAAGGTAATGTATTGCAGCAGTCTACCATAGACCAGCTGGAAGTGGGTATGACTAAGGAGCAAGTTCGCTATTTAATGGGTAGTTGTGTGCTGCAGGAGCCTTTCCAAGCCGATCGTCAAGATTATATTTATTTTTTTCAGCCAGGTCACGGCGAGCCTATTCAACGACGTGTAACGCTTATTTTTTCTAAAGGACGTTTACAAAATATTGAAAAATCAGCGCTTAATTAATATACATCTGAATAAAAATAGCAAGCTATGATGAAGTTTTTTGTTTTTTAGCGCGATTTAATCTAATTTTTTTAGGGTCTATGACAAGTGGTTGATAAATTTCTATTCTATCCCCTTCGTTTATTTTTGTGTCTAAATTACATAATTTTCCAAAGATCCCGACTTTATTTTTGTTTAGATCGATGTTTGGAAAATCTAGTAAAACACCTGAAAGTCTTAAAGCTTCTGAAATCGTAGTATTAACAGGTACTAAAACTTGGATTAGTTTTTGGTGTCGACTATCGGAGAATACTACTTCAATTTGTAAAAAAGACATTTTATTTCGACTTATGAAAGTTTAGGTTTCAAATTTTCGATCACCATATACTTGCTTGGCGCGGTCAGAAAAAGCTTTTACTAAGGTATTAGCAACTTTTTCAAAAACAGGTGAAAAAGCCAGTGCCAGCAAACGAGTAGAAAATTCAAATTCCAAATTTAAATTAATTCTGGATCCTCGCGAGCTCTTTTCAAAAGACCAAAAGCCTTCTAGATGTTTAAAAGGACCATTTAATAAGCTAATTTCAATTAATTTGTCTTTTTGTAAACGGTTCGATGTGGTGAAACTTTTGGATAAGCCTCCTCCAGTCAAAGTAAGTTGGGCTTGTATGTTATCTTCATCCTGACTAATGACTTTACTTTCGGTACACCAAGGAAGAAATTCACTATATTTTTCAATATGGTTGACGAGCTTATACATCTCAGACACGTTATAAGGTACTTCTAAAGAATGATGAATAAATGGCATAATTAAGTTATAGGCGACTATCGTTACTATGTTTGCTATCCTTGAAATTCCATGATAGCTAATAATATGTTTGAGTATATCCCATGAGTTCTAAGAAAGCATTGCAAGACACAACTATTGCTTTGAATAGGCGCGCGCGCCATGATTACTTTATTGAACAATCTATCGAGGCTGGTTTAGTTTTGCAAGGCTGGGAAGTCAAAAGTCTTCGAAGTGGAAGAGCCCAATTGACTGAAAGTTATGTGGTACTGAAAAATGGTGAGGCATGGCTTTTGGGTTGTCATATTACACCGTTAGCAACAGTCTCTACCCATCACAGTCATCCCGATCCAACGCGTACACGTAAGCTTCTGCTAACTGAACGAGAACTAAGTAAATTTGCTGGGAGCATTATGCGTAAAGGCTATACAGTGATCCCATTAAAGCTTTATTGGAAAAAAAACCGGATTAAACTAGAAATTGGTTTGGCTAAGGGTAAACAGGAACATGATAAACGAGCGAGTATTAAGGAAAAAGACTGGCAGCGTGAAAAAATGCGTTTAGCTCGGTATTCTAGGTAAGTATTCTGCCTACATTTAACATATTGAACATAATTTTATATAAGCCTATCGGAAAGTAGCCTATAAGTGAGGTATAATAAACGCTTGGGGGCGACCTGGCTTCGACGTCGGTTACAAACCCTAAGGTGCATGTCGAGGACGCAACTTTGCCTCGTTAATCATGTTGTAAACTTATAGTTGCAAACGACGACTATATCTCCGCTAAAGACGTTGCTATTGCTGCCTAATCGGTAGTTAATTTGTAACGTTAGTGTTGCCTAAACAGCAACCGGCGCCATGAACTCCATAGGCTTGTATGTGGAAGTAGTGGTCATAACTGACAAGCTCGTAGTCTAACCACTTCTGAGGTGAAAGCTATTAAAACCAACCAGAATCGTCGGTCAATTTCCTGTCAATCGGAGATAGATCGATTAAACTTAAAGATTGCACTAAACATGTAGTGCCAAAGGCAGCGGACTTGCGGACGTGGGTTCGATTCCCACCGCCTCCACCAGATTTATAAGTTTTTTTTAAGAATTTTAGCCTATCCATATTAGTTAAGATTAAGGATTGGGATCTATTCCTACCCCTTTATATGTTTTCAGTAATAGCCTTGTCTATTGACCTATCTTATCCTTAGTGACAACCTCCTTATGACCTATCTTATCCCTAGTGACAACCTCCTTAAAAAAGAATAGACTACCGGCTCGTTAGAAAAACATGATTAATATTTATGGAAAACCTGGTTGTTGTTGTCCTAGGCCTTAATGAAAATCAGCTCACTGATAAAATATTTCGAGCAGTTTGTCATAGTGAGTGCCATATTGTTGATGCACGTGTAAATACCACTGCAACACATGTCTGTATGACTTTGTTAATAGGAGGCGCCTGGAATACCATCGCTAAATTTGAGACACTTATAAAAAAATATGAAGGACAGGTTTTAGTTGCACGTACTCAATTTCGAGGTGCACAACCCGATAGTTTTCCTTATTCATCTTATATTGTTGCACCTGATTTACCCGATGTTTTAGCAAAGATTACCCAATTTTTATCTGAACAAGAAGTAACACTCTACAACCTGCATATAGAATCATATAAAGCTCCAATAACTGAAGCAGCCATGTTAGGTATCTCTTTGTCGTTTGGCTTTCCAGCGCATCATTTGGTAGCTGATTTTAGAGAGCATTTTATTGTTTTTTGTGATGAAAATAATTTTGATGTCGCCATGGAACCCCAAAAAAATTAGCGTTATTTTTTTTCATATTCCTTTATATGCTAGCTATAAACCAACCCGCTCCTGATTTTAGTTTGCCCGCAACAGGCGGAAAAATAATTAATTTAAAAAACTTAAGAGGTAAAAATATTGTTTTATATTTTTATCCTAAAGATTGCACCTCTGGGTGTACTCAGGAAGGAAAGGATTTTACAGAAAATTATAAAAAATTTGTTTCTTTAAACACAATGATTTTTGGAATTTCACGTGACAACTTGAAACTTCACGAAAAATTTAAGTCAGAGCAACAATTCCCTTTTGAATTAATATCTGATGTTAATGAAGTAGTTTGTCAATTATATGATGTTTTAAAAGAAAAAATGATGTATGGTAAAAAAACTCGCGGAATAGAAAGAAGTACTTTTTTGATCGATGAATTAGGTATTTTGCGTAAAGAATGGAGAAAGGTCAAAGTGCCCGGTCATGTAGATGAAGTCTTACAAGCATTGGGTCAATTAAGTTAGATCATTAGCAAAATTTGTTTTTATCGGTAGCCTTTTGTTAGAGATAGCGTTTAAAATTGCTTTTACTACGCTAGCCAAAGGTATAGCAAAAAATATTCCCCAAAAACCTAATAAACCTCCAAATATAAGTACAGCAATAATGATAGCCACTGGATGTAAGTCAACTGCTTCAGAAAATAAAAAGGGTACTAACACATTAGCGTCTAACGTGATAATTAAAGTGTAAACTATAACAAGATAGGCAAAATGGGCGGTCCATCCCCATTCCAAAAATCCTATAATAAGGATGGGAATCGTTACCATCACTGCACCAATGTAAGGGATAATCACCGAAATCCCAACTAATACACTCAATAATATAGCGTATTCCAAACCCAGTATAGCGAATGAAAGGTAAGTAACTATCCAAACTATTAGCATCTCTAAAGCTTTTCCTCTGACATAATTACCCGTTTGAGTAAGAACTTCAGCCCAGACTTGAGAAATTAGTCGACGCTTTTTAGGTAAATATTGAGACAGCCAATTGATTATTTTTTTCTCATCGAGTAAGAAAAAATAAACTAATAAAGGAACGAGTACAAAATAAATTGCGAATGCAATAACATTGGGAATGTAGCTTAATGCTGCTGACAATAATCCTTGTCCAGCATGAGTTAATTCTACTTTAAACTGGGCAATCCATTCTTGAATCTGACTGACGGATGCATAGCCCGGATAACGGGTAGGGAGATATAGTAGTAATTGTTGGCCTTTTGCAGCCATAGCAGGTAGTTCGCTAATTAAATTGCTTAATTGGCGAAATAATAAGGGTAACAAACCTATAATTGCGAGGATAACTAAACTTACAAAACTAATATAAACGCTTAAAACAGCAGCTATTCGAGGCAAATGAAGTTTTTCTAAGGAGCTAATTGGCCATTGTAACAAATAGGCCATAACGATACTGGCAAATACCGGAGCTAAAATTTTACCTAAAGAAGCGAAAACGATGATAATGAATAGTAAGAATAGCCACAAAATTGCCAATTCTGGGTCAAGAATATATCGATAAATCCAATTTTTAACAAGTTGCAACATAGGTTAAATTGCTACTTCTATGAAGTATGAGTTAATGAAGTCTATTGAACAGACGAGTTAAAGTCAAAAAATATACCTTTAGCTAATAAGTTTTTGTTGAAATCAGGTCAAAACTCAATCATTTGATCAAGAATGTGAATATTTTATTCCCATTCTATGGTTGCAGGAGGTTTACCTGAAATATCAAAAACAACTCTAGAGATTCCATGTACTTCATTACAAATTCGATTTGATACCGTCTCAAGTAATTGATACGGGAGATTTGCCCAACGGGCAGTCATGAAATCGATTGTTTCTATAGCGCGGATGGCGATAATTGGAGCATATTGACGAGCATCGCCTATAACCCCAACAGAATTTAAGGGTAAAAATACACAAAAAGCTTGATTAATTTTATAATAATAATTTTGTCTACGAAGTTCTTCAATTAAAATAACATCAGCTTTGCGTAATAATTCTATTCTTTCCTGAGTCACTTCACCTATAATACGAATGGCCAAACCAGGACCAGGAAAAGGATGCTTATAAACTAGCTCAGAGGGCAGGCCTAATTCAAGGCCTAGTTCGCATACTTCATCCTTAAATAATTCACGTAAGGGTTCCAATAATTTAAGTTTAAGTGTATCTGGAAGTCCTCCGACATTGTGATGTGACTTAATAGCATGCGCCTTTTGAGTACTTGTACCAGCAGATTCTATGACATCAGAGTAGATAGTTCCTTGTGCTAACCAAGCTATGTCAGGATGTTTATTGGCTTCATTTTCAAATATTTCAACAAATAAATTTCCTATAATTTTACGTTTTTCTTCGGGATCGGTAATTCCTTTTAAGGCTTTTATAAAACGTTCAGAAGCATCTATTTTTACAACTGAGATATGCATGTCATCAGCTAAGGCTTGTATTGAAGAGTCTTTGTCAGAAGTACGCAGTAGACCTGTATTAACAAAGACACAGAGTAATTGTTTACCAATTGCTTTATGTAATAAAGCAGCTAAAACAGAAGAATCGACACCCCCGGAAAGCGCTAGCAAAACCTTCTCTTTGCCTACTTTTTCTTTTATTTCAGCAATTTCATGCTCTAAAATTTTAGGAGCTGTCCAGCTTGGGTGGCAATGACAAATTTTTTCCACAAAACGAGCCAATATTTTTTTTCCTTGGCGCGTGTGTGTGACTTCTGGATGAAATTGTAAAGCATAAAAATGTCGTGTTGTATCAGCCATACCTGCAATTGGAGTATTCGGAGTATTTAAAATCACAACAAAACCTGGAGGTAACTGTTCGACATGATCACCATGGCTCATCCAAACGTCCAATAAGGCATCTTTTTCTTTTTTTGGATTGTCTTGAATTTGGCTTAATAATTCGGTTTCTGCTGTTACTAAAGCAGGCGCATACCCAAACTCTCGATTTGCACAGGAAACGACTTTGCCGCCAAGTTGCTCTGCCATGGTTTGCATACCATAACAAATACCTAAAACTGGACAACCTAGATTAAATACTATTTTTGGTGCTCGAGGGGTAGTTTCTAAAGTAACTGTTTCTGGGCCTCCGGATAGAATGATTCCTTTGGGATCAAAGGCCAAAATTTCTGATTCGGCAATATCATAAGGATATATTTCGCAATAAATATGTAATTCGCGGATTCGTCGTGCAATTAACGGAGTGTATTGTGAGCCAAAATCTAGAATCAATATGCGCTCTTGAGGGATAGTCATCTTAAGTACACTCCGTTTTTATTTGAGGTTTAATTTTAGTATTCATATAAATTGCTAAGAATTACTTGTAAATTGATTTAACGAAGTCAATCTTCACGGTAATAATTAGGAGCTTCTTTAGTAATTGTTACATTATGGACGTGGCTTTCTCTAATTCCTGCAGCAGTAAGTTTTATAAATTGGGCCTTTTTATGAAGTTCGGCAAGATTAGCGCTCCCTGTATAACCCATGCCAGCTCTTACCCCTCCTAATAAATGGTGAATCACTGTTTGTAAAGGACCTTTATAAGGTATTCTTCCTTCAATACCTTCAGGAACTAGTTTGTTTGATTCTAGCGTGTCTTGAAAATAGCGATCAGAAGATCCTTGCTGCATGGCTCCTAAAGAACCCATTCCACGGTATGCTTTGTAAGGTTGACTTTGATAGAGTTCAATTTCTCCGGGAGCTTCTTCAGTTCCTGCAAATAAACTACCTATCATGACAGCATGTGCACCAGCCGCTAATGCTTTACATAGATCCCCAGAATAGCGAATTCCGCCATCAGCGATAATAGTTACGGGTTTTCCCTTTAGGGCTGCAGAAACATTCATAATAGCTGTAATTTGAGGAACACCTACCCCTGTCACAATTCGAGTAGTACAAATTGACCCAGGTCCTACCCCTACTTTTATCGCATCTGCACCTGCTGAGGCTAATGCTTCTGCGGCTTCAGCAGTAGCAATATTCCCAGCAATAAGTGAAACTTCTGGATAATGAGTTTTTAACCATTTAACCATATCAATAACACTTTGAGCATGACCATGCGCAGTGTCGACACAGAGTATATCAACACCCGATTCAATCAAAGATATTGCTCTTTCCTTAGAAGTAAGACCTATTCCTATTGCTGCACCTACGCATAGTTGGCCGCGTTGATCTTTAGTTGCGAAAGGCTTTTCTTTGGTTTTTTGTAAGTCTTTTGCCGTCATTAGGCCTCGGCATCTGAATTGATCATCGACAATTAAGATTTTTTCTAAGCGATGGCGGTGTAGTAAATCTATTATTTCTTCAGAAGTTGCTTGTTCTTTAGCAGTAATAAGTTTTTCTTTGGGAGTCATTACTTGAGAAGCGGTCTGATCTAAGCTTTCCTCAAAGCGTATATCTCGATGTGTGACTATACCGACTAGTTGGTCTTTTTCAATCACAGGTATTCCTGAAATTGAGTAAGTAACCATTAGCTTAAGTAGTTCCCGTAAGGTAGTTTCGGGAGCAACGGTAATGGGATTTCTTACCATTCCGTTTTCAAAATTTTTCACTTTTCTAATTTGTTGAGTTTGGGAATCTATGGACAAATTTTTATGAATAATACCTAAACCCCCTTCTTGAGCCAGTGCTATTGCAAGCTTTGCTTCTGTGACCGTATCCATAGCAGCTGAAATTAAAGGGATCTTCAAGTTAATTTTAGAGGTTAATTGAGTTTCAAGTGATACATTTTTAGGTAAAATTACCGAATGATTGGGAAGTAATAGTATATCGTCAAATGTTAATCCTTCTTGAATCATTTTCATAATATAAATTAAGTTGAACAAAATAAAATTGCGTAAAGGTACCTTATAGCCCACCCCAAGTCTAGTGGTTGGAAAATAAAAAACCATATTTGGTCCAAAAAAGCTTAGTATTTATTATCTATTTTTAGTTAACTACTTGAGTTAAAATAATTTTTTTTAGTTTAATAAATATCTCTTCAAGGAGACTGACTACTATGTCCAAGGCATTACTTCAACGTAATTTAGATACTCCCGGCACAAGGCTTAAATATTTACGCTCCATTTTGCGATTGACACGCGCGTATATTGAAAAGAAATATAAATTGCCAGAAATTACTTTGAAATCTTGGGAAAATAGTATGATTAAGATTTCTAAAAATGGTGTTAAACGCTGTGTTGCTGTCTATAAAAACGAAGGTTTGATAGTAGATGAATCTTGGATCGCTGATGGTAAAGGTTTAGATCCTACAGTTAGGCTTTCATTAGGTCATTATTTTGCAATACCTAATGAAGTTGTTAATTTACCTATCGATGCAGATGATGAAATTGCTATGATGCGCGACGCGCAAGAATTTCGAGATCGATACCCTAATGCCGTAGTAATGATAGTTTCTAATGATGAAATGAGCCCTCAATATAGAGCTGGTGATTATGTAGGGGGACGACTTAGGCCAAGCAATGAATTTGATTCTATCGTTAACAAAGATTGTATTGTTTATCTAAAGGGTGGTGGTCAATATTTCCGACGCCTGTTTAAAGATTCTTTAGGACGTTTTAATCTTGCTTGTTTGAACCCATTAGGGAAAACTGCAGAACCGATCATTTTTAATGCGGATATGGAATCTGCTGCTCCAGTTATCTGGATTCGAAGAAAAGATGAATAAATAAATGAAAATATCTTTTTACATATGGTTAGTAAATATTTAGCGCTTCTGTCAAGAAGCCTTAATATGACATAGCAGAAATGTACTATTAAGTTTAGTAACATCACGTGCGATTTTAATTATGAGGTCAAATTCAAATGCAAAGGATGCTTTCTCTTTCAATGATCTTAGAGAGATCATTTTTAAGTCTAGTCAGTTGGTTATAGTATTTTGTGAAAAATTTATAATGATTAAATTTAGAAACTTCAGTTGCTAATACAATTATATAGTTCAAATGATGCTGATTATGTGTAAGCATTAAACCATTTTTCATGCCATATAGTCTTCTTTGTCTCATAATTTCTTTTCCGTGGGAATCTATATAGTCTATTTCTGAAAACGGTATAATATTTCTTTTAGATAATTTTCTAGCTTGAATTAAAGGGTCATTATTGATTATTTGGTTTTTATCGTAATAAATTTGCCATTCTAATCTTGAAATAAGAGAGATTAGTTTTTTTTTGGCACGATTTTCTATACCTATAGCAAAATAGTCAATTGGAGGAATATTGATGTTGCTTATGTAGTCGAAAAAGGTAGATCGCGTAGACTCCGTGGATATTGGAGAGTAATGGTATTCCCTCATGGAAAAAAGACCTCATGGACAATGACACAAGAAGTATGCTTTTAGTTAGTATTTTAAGGCTTTACATGCTATAAATGAGGAATATTTTATCATATTTTTTTATCAAACAAAGATATATTTATACTAAGTATTTTGGGATTTGTATGTATCCACTATACCAGGTTAATGCAAAACCACTTGTTATTGCTCACCGTGGAGGTGCGGGGTTATGGCCTGAAAATACTTTATTTGCGCTTAAGGAGGCCGAAAAACTAGGGGCCGATTTAAGTGAGATTGATATCCATATGAGTAAAGATGGTGTTTTAGTTGCTATTCATGACGAGACAGTCGATCGTACAACGAATGCAAAAGGATTAGTACAAGATCTCACATTGGCGGAATTAAAAAAATTAGATGCAGGTTATCGTTGGACTAATGATAAAGGACATACTTTTCCTTTTCGAGGTCAGGGAATAAGAATCCCGAGTTTGAATGAAATTTTTTCAGCATTTCCAAAGCAAGTTTTTAATATAGAGATAAAGCAAAACGATCCTCCAATTGTAGCTGCTTTAAGAGCACTTATGAATCAACATAATAAAAACAAACAGGTATTAATATCTGCCTTTAGTTCACGCACCATGAAAGTAGTACGCAGGCTTTGTCATAACATTGCAACTGCAGCTACACAATCTGAGCTGGATCGGTTTTCTAAATTGAGTAAAATATTTTTAACCCGTCCTTTTTTATTATCTGCGACTGCTTTAGAGGTCCCCTATGAGATAGTGACTGCACATTTTGTAAAAGCGGCACATAAAAAAAATATAAGAGTAGATGCTTGGACAGTAAACGAAATCGAAGAAATCGAAAGGCTGCTCGCACTAAAAGTCGATGGTATATTAACAGATTTTCCAGATAGAATACTTAATTTGCTAAAAAACTAAGTAGAACAACTAATAATGAAAATTGAAAGTCTTGTGAGCCTGGATTTAATTCAGCCTTGAAAAGAAATACTATTTAAAGGCACCCTTTAAAATCTAAAGTAAATCGCTTAAAAGGAGTAGCCTACAATTAAAGACCTATAGTGCCTGGCTATTAAGTCTGTATAATAGAAACTTATATTGATTTTTTTCTGTGTTGCCGCCTTCCTACATATCTTTAATTATCAGAGATTGTTATACAAGGCGATATAGTCCTAAAATCCAATTTAGGTGAGTATAGTTTTTGATTTATAAAATAAATAATTAGTTTAGAACAAAAGAAAGTAAGAGGCATTTATGACAATTCAGAGGACCCTTTCTATTATCAAGCCTGATGCGGTTAGAAAAAATTGTATTGGAGAAATTACGAATAGGTTTGAAAATTCAGGTTTAAAAGTTATAGCAGCCAAAATGGAGAAGTTAAAGAAAAATCAAGCTGAAAAATTTTACGAAATTCATAAAAATAGGCCTTTTTATAACGAACTGGTTGAGTTTATGTGTTCTGGTCCAGTAATGATTCAGGTTTTAGAGGGAACTAATGCAGTATTAAAAAATCGTGAATTAATGGGAGCTACTGATCCGCGACAAGCACTTCCAGGTACAATTCGTGCAGATTTTGCAGAAAATGTTAGCCAAAATGCAGTTCATGGATCGGATAGTATGGATACAGCTAAACAAGAAATTGCATTTTTTTTCACACCCGATCAATGTTTTGGCGAAGGTTCTAAATAATGGAAATACCTCAAAAGAATTTACTCGATTTTGACCAGGAAGGGATGCAACTTTTTTTTCAAGAATTAGGAGAAAAGCCTTATCGAGCACAACAAGTTTTAAAGTGGATTCATCAAATTGGCGTCAAAGATATTGACATGATGAGTAATTTAAGTAAATCATTGCGTACAAATCTCAAATCTATAGCACAAATAGACTTGCCTAAAATTGAGTTTGAACAATTGTCGGATGATGGTACTAGAAAGTGGCTATTGCGACTTAACGACGGTAATTGCATCGAAACAGTTTTTATTCCAGAGGTTAATAGGGGTACTTTGTGCGTTTCATCGCAAGTAGGTTGTGCATTAAATTGTAGTTTTTGTTCAACTGCTCAACAAGGATTTAGCCGCAATTTAACCGTAGCAGAGATCATTGGCCAAGTGTGGTTGGCCGTACGAAGTTTGTCAAATGAATCTTTACGTCACGATCATACCGTAAGTAATATTGTAATGATGGGTATGGGAGAGCCTTTATTAAACTTTGATAATGTTGTCAAAGCAATGAATCTTATGATGGATGACTTTGCTTATGGCTTTTCTAAACGTCGTGTTACTTTAAGTACTTCAGGCGTAGTTCCTGCATTGCAGCAATTATCCGAAATAAGTGAAGTAGCGCTTGCGGTATCTTTACATGCACCTAATGACGAACTAAGAAATCGCCTCGTTCCAATTAATAAAAAATATCCGCTTGCTGAATTACTTGAGGTATGTCGAAATTATTTTAAAGGAGATAGCAGAAGACGGATTACCATGGAATATGTGATGTTAGAAGGTATTAATGATCAATCAGAACATGCACAGCAGTTAATAAAGATTTTAAAGGGGATCCCTGTAAAAGTGAATTTAATCCCTTTTAATCCTTTTTCTAACACAATTTATCGTCGCTCCTCGCTAGCTGCAATTGAAAATTTCAAGAATATTTTAATAAGAGCTGGGCTAAATACAATAACACGAAAAACCCGAGGAGAAGATATTGATGCGGCCTGCGGTCAATTGGTTGGACGTGTTCAGGATAGAAGTTACCATAACAGAGCTCGCCAAAAAATAATTCCTATGTTACTTGAATCGTCTGCGTGAATTTGATTGAATTTTAAAAAAATGGGAGACTTAATGATATCAATATTAAAGCAATTTATAGTCATTTTTTTTATAATAACACTTGCGGCATGTAGTATTTTTCCAAAACCTAAAACACAACTTTCAGGCGCTCAAGCTTCAGATGTCAATGTACAGTTAGGCTTGGCTTATTTAGAGAATGGCGATGTACAACGTGCGCATCAAAAATTACTGCTTGCGGAACAACAATCGCCAGGATCTTTACAGGCGAAAGGTGCTATAGGTTATTTTTTAGAAAGCACAGGAAATTTGTCTTCCGCAGATGCTTACTATCGACGAGCGATAATGCTTAATCCAAAATCAGGTGCTGCCCAAAATAATTATGGTACTTTCTTGTGCCGCCGTGGACAGTATGCTGAAGCAGATCAACATTTTTTATTGGCTTTACAAGATCCTAACTATCTAAATATAGCTCAAGTCTATGAAAATGCTGGTTTGTGCGCTATGCAAATACCAAATACTGAAAAAGCCAGGGGATATTTTACCCAAGCAATTACTCACGACCCTAAGCGATCGATCTCTTGGTTGGAGTTAGGAAAACTAAGTTATCAAGCAAAAGACTATCCACAAGCACAGGAATATTTAGATCATTATATGCAACTTGTTAAAGATCCTACTGCAAATGCTTTATGGTTGGGAGCCGTTTTAGCTAGAAATTTAGGGAACGAAGCCGCTGCAGGTAGTTATACCTTAATGTTGCAAACAAGATTTCCAAACTCAGATGCCTATAAGGCATTACCTCGTACACCTAAACTAAACACTAAACATAAAAGTAAACAACTTTATTATTAATTATGATAGAAAAAATACAAGCAATTCGGGGCATGAACGATATTTTGCCAATGGAAATTTTTACTTGGCAGAAAGTTGAAACTAGTTTTCGTAACCTTGCTAAACAATATGGATACCAAGAAGTTCGTTTTCCCATCCTTGAAAAAACCGAATTATTCAAACGATGTATTGGTGATGTCACTGATATTGTTGAAAAAGAGATGTACACTTTTAATGATCGTAATGGGGAAAGTTTGTCCTTACGACCTGAAGGGACTGCTGGCTGTGTTCGAGCAGGTATAGAAAAAGGTTTGCTTTATAATCAAATTCAGCGTTGGTGGTATTTAGGCCCTATGTTTCGCCATGAACGACCCCAAAAAGGTCGCTATAGACAGTTTCATCAATTTGGGATGGAAGTGTTTGGTATCGGGAGCTCTTATATCGATGCAGAATTGATTTTGATGACTGCACGTTTTTGGAACGAATTAGGTTTGAAAAATCAATTGAGTTTACAAATTAATTCACTTGGTTCTTCAGTTGCACGTAAAGCTCACAAAGCAAATTTACTGAGTTATTTTAATCAACATGTAAAATATTTAGATGAGGATTCTCAGCGACGGTTAAAAACGAACCCACTACGAATTTTAGATAGTAAAAATCCTGATATGCAGGAGCTTATTAAAAAAGCGCCGCAGTTACTTGATTTTCTTGATTCAGAGTCTCGTCAGGATTTTAATATTTTACAGAAAATTCTTACTGATATGAATATTGATTTTACTATAAATCCGCGACTGGTTAGAGGGTTAGATTATTATAATAAAACAGTTTTCGAATGGATTTTGATAAATGAACAGCAAGCTGCGCAAAATACAGTATGTGCGGGTGGGCGTTATGATAAACTAGTGGAAAATCTAGGTGGACATGCTACACCAGCAGTGGGTTTTGCTATAGGCTTAGAACGCCTAATTAATTTATTACCTAGTTCAAATTCTATAACATCCAATTCTTTACCAGATATATATTTTATTGCTCTAGGCGATAGCGCTATTCAAAAAGCTTTAAGTTTAGTCGAATATTTACGTACCGAATTGTCGGCTATTAGCTTGATACTTGATGTTAGTGGGGATGGAATTAAATCCCAATTTAAACGTGCGGATAAAAGTGGGGCGCGTTTTGCTTTAATTTTAGGGAATGATGAAGTAAAGTCTAACACGCTTGGTATTAAAAACTTAAGAGAAGAAAGTAAACAAGAAACTATCCCTCAAACAGATGTGAAAAAAACCCTGCAGGATCGTTTAACAAATGAATGAATTAATCGCTTTAGAACAAGCTGAGTGCGTAAAAAAATGGTTTCGTGAATATGGACTTGGGATTTTAATAGGTATTATTTTTGCTGTTTTTATAAGCTGGGGTTGGAATTATTGGCGTCAAACAAAAGAAAATAATTTGCTAATTGCATCTATGCAGTATGAGCGGTTAGTAGCTTTGATTGGCAAGGATGAAAAAATTTCTATACTCAATAGTATAGCAGATGGGCTATTGAAAAATTATGCTTACACTCCATATGCCTCTTTGGCTGCGCTACAGTTAGCAAAATTAGCTGTTAATCAAAATAATTTAACCGAGGCTTCGAATAGATTAATTTCAATTATTGATCATGGTCATGATCAGGCTTTACAATCTATTGCTCGGTTACGATTGGCAAGAATTTTATTAACTCAAAATCAAGCAAAAGAGGCGTTGAAGTTGCTGTTTAAAAATAAAGATAGGGCCTATATTCCAATTTTTTTGGAGGAGAGGGGGGATGCTCTAAATAATTTAGGCCATTACAAGGCCGCCTTGCAAAGTTATTTAGCTGCTAAGCAAGCTTTTGGAAATAATGCTGAGCAACCTTTATTAGAAATAAAAATTAATAACTTGGCTTACGCTTGATGAGAATCTAATGAATAGAATTTATACTTTATGTGTTTTTATTTCCTTGTTATTTTTAACAGCATGCGCTGGGTTGGGCGATGATAATTCACCTATGCCAGCACCATTGACTGCCTATCCTTTTCAATTGCAGCCGGTATTATTATGGTCGCTTGCAACTGGTAGAGGTATGGATGATGATTTTTTACGATTAAGACCTGTTGTTCAAGAAAACCAGATTTTTGTTGCAAGTAAATCAGGCCTCATTACTGCTTTAGAATTAGCGCATGGTCACAAATTATGGCAAAAAAACGTTAGGCAAATTATCACTAGCGGCCCAGCCGTCAAGAAAGGGACAGTTGTAATCGTCACTAAGCAACCTGAGGCTATCGCATTAGCAGCGGATACAGGAGAGGTTCTGTGGCGATCAAAACTTCCTAACCAAGTGTTAGCTCCTCCTGCTATCGGACAGGAACAAGTTATTTTTAAAACAGTTGATGGGCAAGTATTAGCTTTACAGTTACCAACGGGTGAATTGATATGGTCTTATGAACATGGTTCACCCTTATTAATTCTCAGACCCAGTAGCGCCCCGAAAATTATAGATAACAAGGTCGTAGTTGGTTTTTCTGATGGTAAATTGGTTGCGTTGAATCTTAGAAACGGTAGTTTATTATGGGAGAGAAATATTGCTTATCCCAAAGGCGTGACTGCTGTCGATCAGCTTATTGATATAGCTGCAGATCCAATATTATCCTGTAGTGTAGTTTACGCAGTGACTTATCAAGGTCAACTATCCGCAGTTTCTTTACGTTCAGGACGAATTTTATGGCAAAGAAATTTTTCAAGTTATTCTGGACTTACTGTCGGAAATTTCTTATTTATAACTGATGCAGAAGGTAGGGTATGGGCGATTAATCGTTCTACAGGTAAATTAGTTTGGCAGCAACAGGCATTGCTTCATCGTGGTTTAACTGCTCCTGCTTTATATGGAAATAGTTTAATTTTAGGGGATAAGGAAGGTTATATTCATTGGCTTGCTCAATCCGATGGTCATCTTTTAGCAAGAGATCTGGTTCATGATAATGCAAGTATTATAGTTAATCCAGTTGTTGTTTATCCGATAATATGTATTTTAACTAGGGAAGGTGGTTTGTCGGCTTGGACGCATACAATTTTACCTGTATGACCACTTTTCCTTTACCAAGTATTGTCCTTGTAGGTCGACCAAATGTCGGAAAGTCGAGCTTATTTAATTGCTTGACCAAAACTCGACAGGCTTTGGTTGCAAATACGCCTGGTTTAACTCGAGATCGACTTTATGGTATGGGGGTTGTTGGAAATCAGTCTTACATTCTAGTGGATACTGGAGGGTTAACCGGGGAGAAAGAGAAAGATATTGCTTTTTTGATGGAACAACAAACACAACGTGCTATTGCTGATGCTGATCATGTTTTGTTTTTAGTTAATGCAAGAGAAGGTCTTTCAACTTTAGATCAGCAATTAGCCCAGGGTTTACGTCGACTAAATAAAAAAATTACCTTAGTAATTAATAAAAGTGAAGGTCTAGATCCTGTTTTATTACAAAGTGAGTTTTCACCATTAGGTTTCGATATGGAGGCATTTGCAATTATTTCTGCAGCTCATGGTTTAGGAATTCGCGATTTAATGGAAAAAGTATTAAGTCATTTTCCTAATATTGAAACTTTAACTACTCAAAAATTTCTTTCTGAAGAAGCTATTACTCCAAGAATAAAGGTGTCTATTATTGGTAAACCTAATGTAGGTAAATCAACATTATTGAATAGAATTTTAGGAGAAGAAAGAGCTATAGTTTTTGATCAACCAGGAACCACACGAGATAGTATTGCAAATGACATAGAGTATCGTGGTAAATTATATACCTTCATTGATACTGCAGGAATTCGTCGAAAATCAAAAACAACTGAAGAAATAGAAAAATTTTCAATAATTAAAAGTCTGCAGTCTATTGAATCAAGTAATGTTGTTTTGTTGGTAATTGATGCACAAAAGGGTATTAGTGAGCAGGATTTGCATCTTTTAGGCTTTATATTAGAAAGTGGGAGAGCACTTATTATTGTGGTAAATAAATGGGATGGTTTGTCAAACGAACAAAGAGTCCAAGTCAAAAAGGATTTGGATCGTCGTTTACGATTTGTGCCGTTTGCTAAACTTATTTTTATCTCTGCTCTTCATGGAACAGGGGTTGGGAATTTATTTGCATTAATCCAAGAGGCTTATCGATCGGCAACACAAACGCTAACTACTTCACGTTTAACACGTTTGTTAGAACAAGCAGTTAGTGCTCACCAACCCCCCTTAAGTCGCGGAAGAAATGTTAAATTACGCTATGCTCACCCAGGAGGTTATAATCCTCCTATAATCCTCATCCATGGGCAGTTTGCTAGTTTTTTACCAGAATCTTATCGTAAGTATTTAGAAAATTTTTTTCGTAAGGCCCTAAAAATTATTGGTAGTCCTATTCGCATTGAATTTAGAGATAAGTAAATCATTATTGAAAAAGATTCATCCGTAAATAGGAAAAATTAAAAAAAAATAGCTAATAGTTCTTTGGCTTTTTTTCGTTCAGAACCTTTGCTGCTAATATTGCGCTGTACTATTAACGAAATAATCGTTGCCCCTGCATAAATATCCCTGGTAAATTCTGTATCATGATTAGAAATGATTACACGAATTCCTTTTTCAGCTAAATTCCTGGCTGTGTCTGCTAAGCAAATATGTTGCGAATGGCTAAATCCTTCAGATGTATAGTGTGTAAAGTTTGCTGTTTTAGATAATCCCACGTAAGGAGGATCACAGTATATAAAATCTCCTTGTTTAGCGTATGCCATGGTGGTTAAAAAATCGCCATGAATAAATTTTGCGCTCCTTGCATGCATATAAAAAAATTGCATTTCCTTTTCAGGAAAATAAGGGGTTTTATAGTAGCTGAATGGAGTGTTAAATTCTCCTTTTTGATTAAATCGTGATAATCCGTTGAAGCAATGTTTATTCAAATATAACAATAATGCGGCTCTTTTCCGATGTTCTTTACATTGGTTGAATAACCGACGTAAACGATAAAATTCATCAGCGGAGTTGAAGTTTTTATGAAAATAAAATCGGCAATAATCGATAAACGATTGACCTTCTTGCTGTAAATATTTACAGAGTTGAATTAAATCAAAATTGCTATCACCTAATAAATAAGCTGGATATGAGGTATTAAGAAAAACTGCGGCTGAACCTAAAAAAGGTTCGATTAAACGGTCAGTTTTAGGTAAATAAGGCTTAAGTCTCTCAAGAATTCGATGTTTATTTCCTGCCCACTTTAAAAAAGATTTCATCTTAAAGAAAGTTTATACGAAATTGAACATTTAAAAAAGTTTGAATTTAAACAAAAAAAAAATAATTTAATTTTAAATTATGATAATTTTTTATTAAAATTAATATATACTTAAAGATAAAAAAATATTCTGAAAAACTGGTTATGTAATGTACTAAATTCAAAAGGAACTCTCATGGTCCAACAAATGTCAATTGCAAGAGAACATTCTCAGGATATTAGAGCAATAACTGAACTCGGTGGAAATGAATCTAGTTCTTCTAGAAGATTAAAGAGAACTTTATCTGGACCAAATTCAGAAGGCGAAAAATCATTAATTAAAAAAGATCCTATTTGGTTAATAAGCCCTAAGACACAAATTCCGGTTTTTAATAGCTGCCTTTGTTCTTTAGATGAAGTTGTGGCCACTCCTGCTTCTAATGTTAATGTGATTGAAAGTGCATTCGATAAAAACTTTAAACTGTTTAATGTTATTGATAGCAGTAAATACGTAGGATTCATTGATGCTGCGTTGGCTAGCCTCGGTGTGTTTGCTATTTCTCTAGGTATCTATGTAATTCAATACTGTAAATTGCGTGAAATAGAAAAAAATAGTAATTATTTTTATTTTAGCCGTTTATTCAAATCATTTAATGACGAAGAAATAAAAAATAAAATGGGGGAAATTAAGCAGGAAATAAATAATCATGACGATTTGACAACTTATGAGTATTTACAAGCCGCTGCTCATTTTTATCCGCCTGATATATCGGGTATTGCATGTTGGAGGCGACGTTTTTTTGCTTCAGGTGAAGCTAAAAAACGGCTTAAAGCTTTAAATTTGTTTTTAAAAAATTCTAAACAAAAAAAAATTGATAAACTTCTTCAAGAAAGTACAACTAAAAAAGAAAATATTAAAGACGGTATTAGTCCAGATATTCAGAATTTATATGATCCAAACATTGAATCCTATATACAAGCAATAGAGTATTTTTACTCACCTGACTTATCAAAAATTAACTATTGGAGACGTCGGGTTTTTTCTTCAAAAAAGAAGAAAAAACAATTAAAAGAATTAGATACATTTTTGAATAGCAAGCTTGATGGATTACATAAAAAAATTACCGAGCAGGTTTGTAATTTTTTAAATTTAGGAATTTACGAATCATTAAATAATGAAACAGAGTTTAAATACTTTAAACTCAAAAAAGATCATAGAGATAATTGGATTATTACTTTAGATGAAAAATATAAGAATGAGTTTTTCAAATACGTAGATCATTTGATTAAAGATAACGCAGTTACTACTGTAAAAGAAAATCTCGAAAAAAAAAATAATATTCTTTTGCCCATTGCATCTGCATTGATGCAAACAAGTTTTATTTACTGGATTTTAGTGTTTTTATTTTATTTTATCCCAATTACTATTTTTACTCCGGTTGTTACTGGTGCATTAATTTCTGTTGCCCCGGTAATTTTGTCTCTAGTTGTAGTTTTACCATCTTTATTATTTTTAAAGATTCGTGATGCTAATAAAATTTATAATGCTGACAAGAGCATGAAAAAGGAAGTGATAGAAGATCAACACAAGGCTATGCTTGAAAAAAAATTAGTTTGTTTAAGTAGACAAAATTTATATGTAAATCATTCACAATATGAAAAATTTTCTTCAACGGTAAAATTGAAAGACTCCATGCTGTTAAAAGAATTACATGCAGTAATTAAAAAACGGCGTTTTAGTAAATTCCATGCTATATTAATTGGTTTTCTCGAGGGTTGTTTTTTTCCTTTATTCGTGGGCTGGGTAACTTTGGATGCAATTAAAGTTATTCTGACTTATGCTTTGTGCCCGGTTACTATACCTTTTACTGACTTTACTCCCATAGGCTTGTTATCATCAGCAATTATTGCCAGTGTAATTTTTATACTTGCTATTAGTTATGGTATTTATTCAGCATATAAAGCGAAGAAAGCTCATGATTTGAGATTCAATGATTTAGAAGATAAGATCAATGCACTAGAAAAAGAACGAGGAAATAAACCAATTCTAGAAAAAGATTATGATCGAATATTACGACGTT
The DNA here is from genome assembly GCA_018239305.1 of Oxynetra semihyalina. Classification (NCBI taxonomy): domain Eukaryota; kingdom Metazoa; phylum Arthropoda; class Insecta; order Lepidoptera; family Hesperiidae; genus Oxynetra; species Oxynetra semihyalina. The sequence goes on along the minus strand of DVPS01000003.1, from coordinate 10,458 downwards.
ATAGTTGCACAAAACCGTTATGGACTGACATTAAAAAAGGCATTAATCGATTCATGGCGATTATAAAGCGCTTAGGTACTGGCAGTTTAGTTTTTCGTTTAGTTCTATGGGCCCCTATAATGGCAATATATGCTGCGGTTGTCGCATCAAGTGCAGTACCTACACTTTTTCCAACTATATTAATTATAGGCACAGTAATAGGTGCAATAGCTTTAGCCTCTTGGTATTTATATGCTTACAATGTTGAAAGTAAAACTACTCAAGCACAAAGAATAATCGAGTATTTTGTCCAAAGTGAACAACTCAATGAAATAAATCAAGAGTTGACACCAATGCTTGAAAACTTATCCACACAAAATTCAAATACCGAAGTTTCAGTATCAACTGAAACTTTAGTGTCCGAAAACGATACAAAATTTATGAGTCAGAAATCTTTGGAAGAGGATGATCCTTCTATAGCTGAAAATACTCACTTAGAAACTGCTAATAAAGTTTCAGCTCCAACTGAAGCTGATAAGCAAATAACAAATAGTAATTCACATTCCCAATCATTATTCAAAGTTAACGTGATGGTGCATAACGAAAACCTAGAGACATGTTTGAGTCCGGCAATTAGTGTTTAAAAAGTAGTTAAGTATACATCCAAACGGTGTTGCCTACCTAAAACACTGTGATGAGGTCTTATATTGGCTAAATAAGAAGATAATCGGGGTCTTTTTACTACAACACGTTTTTTTGCGCACATGATTGCTAATTTTAGTAAACTGTGAGCATCTTTGTCGTTCCCTACCAGTTGCCGTAAAAAACGCATTTCCTTTTTTGCTAAAGCTGATTTTGAAGAATGAGGATACATAGGATCTAAGTAAATAATTTCAGGAAATGAATTTAGATTGGAAGCAGTTTGTTTTAAATAGGTAAACGCATCGATTTTTATAAGTTCAATCGATAAGGAAAGAAACTTTGGATGTTCTAAAGCTCGTTCTAAAGCATCTTTTAATAAAAGAAAAATTATTGGTGAGCGTTCTAATAAGATAGTGGGGCAACCCAGCTGGGCAAGAACAAAGCTATCAGTTCCAAGCCCAGCTGTCGCATCTAATATCTGAGGTTTGAAATTAGATTTTAAACCAATTGCTTTTGCCAATAATTGTTTTTGATTCTGAATGTGGTTTAATCGATAAGCTAATTTGCCTTGAAGGAAATCAATTTTTAATGAGCCTAATTTTGTTTTGACATCCTCGAGATATAAACCAGTTGAACTTAAGATTAAGACATAATCAAAGTTTTTATTTTCAAGATAATCTATATAAGGCAAGAAATTTTTTTTTGCTAATTGCTGCGCTGTCGAAGCTAAATAAATTTCATTAGTGGTAATTGCAATAGAAAATGGAAGATTCATTCGTGTCGAAATACATCAATACGAGCTGGAGGTAAATTTTGCCAAACCCATTGTTGTTGGATTAATTTTAGCTGACCTGAAGGGGATAAAGGTTTCCCCCATAAACTATAGGTATATTGTATATACAAACCTCCTTTTATCAAAACCTGATTAATCTCAATGCCAATTTTTTCTATAATAGAAGGTGATAAAGTACGTAAAGGTAAGCTCGAAATAATAGCTTCTACAGGCGAGGATGTGAATTTGTTAATTAATTTATGGAGTTGACTTGCATCACCCTGGATAATGCTTAACTCTCGAAAGTGTTGCATTAAATGATTGGCAAGCTTCGCAGATCGTTCAATGACGATAAGTTGATGAAAAAGTTTTTTTTGTTTTAATAAAGCAGTTGTTATCGCTCCTGTTCCAGCTCCCAATTCTACGACTATACCGGGCGGATTTTTTGATATTTGTTGCGCTAAATTACTAGCCAGCCGCTTCGAGCTAGGAAATAGTGCCCCTACCGTACTAGGATGCTTAACAGCTTCGTAAAGAAACAGGGTAAATGCCCTCATTTTTTTTATCCGTGGTCTATTATTTTTAATTATTTAGAGTATATTTTTAATGAAAAATCATTGTCTAATATCGTTGCGATTATCATAATATTTTTTCTAATACATTTAAAAAAGATTTGTTTTGCTTGTCCGTACCTATAGAAACTCGTAAAAAGTTAGATAAACCATAATCATACAAAGGCCTTACAAATATCCCATTTAACATGAGTTGTTGATAGGTAGGCCAACTTGGGGACTTTAAATCTACGCAGATAAAGTTAGCATAAGACGGTAATATATCCAATCCTAACTTTTGTAAGCCTTTAGATAGTTGCGAATACCCCTTTTTATTGACTAAACGGGTGGCGTTAATATACGCTTGATCTTTAAGGCTAGCTTCTGCTGCGGCTAAAGCTACCGAGTTTACATTAAAAGGTAAGGAGTTATCTTTTAATAGAGTCGCTATTTTGATGTTGCTAATGGCGTACCCTAGTCTTAGTCCTGCTAAACCGTAGAATTTAGAAAAAGTCCTAAGAATAATTAGGTTAGGATACTGTGCTAAAAGCTGGGTACTATTAGGGTAATCCACAGCGTCAACATATTCAGCATAGGCCTCATCGATAACTACAAATATATTTTCAGGAAGAAATCTTAATAAGTATTCTAATTCTATTGCTTTCATATAATTGCCAATCGGATTGTTTGGGTTAACAACAAATACAATTTTGGTAGAGGGTTCAATAGCTTTTAGAAGATTTATGGCGGAAAGTTGTGAAGGAGAATTTTTCGCGATTTTGAAAGTGATGTTCGCGTTTTTTAAGATTTTGGAAATGCCTGTAAAGCAAAAATTGGGTATAAGCGCTGAATTTAAAGGGCTCAGAACCGTTTTGACAATAAGCTCCACCAAGCTATCAGAGCCATTACCTAATGTAATGTTCTCTGCAATAATCCCTAAATGAGCAGACAAAGTTTTTTTTAAAGAAAGTCCATCGTTCTTCGGGTAACGATGGCAATCAAGCATGGCTTGTTGACCAGCAATGATTGCAAAAGGGCTAGCGCCGAGAGGATTTTCATTTAGATCAAGTTTTATAATTTCATTCGTTTTTTTTGTGTTAAAAACAGAGTTTTTAGTGGAATAGATTGTCATTAAACAGGTAATTTAAGTATAGTGTGTTTATTTATATAATATTAGGTAATTTATGTTGTTATGTTTGGATATTGGTAATACACACATGCTGTGTGGTGTTTTTGCCAAAGATAAACTTATTTTACGTTTTCGGTATGCGACTCCTTTGTTGGGAACAGCTGACCAATTCGGAATTTTTTTAATAAATGTACTCAAATACAACAAGCTAGACCCATTAAAAATAAAAGCTATTGCTATATCTTCTGTAGTACCAAATTATGATTATACGGTGCGACATAGCTTTTTCCAATACTTCAAAAATGCTGAATATTTTATTTTAAAACCGGGCGTTAAAACTGGTTTGAACATTCGTTGTAAAAATCCAAATGAAGTAGGGGCTGATCGCATCGCGAATGCAATAGGCGCAATAGCTATTTATCCTGATAAAGCATTGATTATTGTCGATATGGGAACGGCTACAACCTTATGTGCTATAACTAAGGATCGAAATTATTTAGGTGGGGCTATTTTGCCAGGATTACGACTAAGTATGGAAGCTTTGAAAAACAATACCGCTAAATTGATGGTTGTCGATATTGAAGCCCCTGCTAGCTACTTGGGTCGAACCACCAGAGAAAGTATTCAAAGTGGTCTTTATTATGGACATTTGGGAGCGCTTAAAGAAATTATTTTTGGATTCAAAAAAGAAGTTTTTCAAGGTGAAGCTGTTAATGTCATTGGTACAGGGGGATTTGCACAGCTTTATGAAGAAACCGGTATATTTGATAAACTTATTTCTGATTTAGTGTTACAAGGTTTACGAAAAGCATATGAATCTAGCCAGGTAGAGAAATAATAAATTGGTGAATTTTTTTATAAAATTATTTTTTATTCCATCCCAAAAAATTGTAAAGATGAAAGCGTAATATCCCTAAATATTCATGGATTGCAAAATCATTCATAGCAAAATTATATCCTAATGGATACTTAGTTATACGAATGGTAATAAAATCTGAGGCGATTGGTTTGGGATAAATATTAAAAAAAGAAAAATATAAGAGAGCACGTTTTAGAGTCAATCCAGAACTCATTAGAAAAAGCTGTTTGATATTTTGTTTTTTTAAAAGATAACTTGAAAACTTAGCATTTTGGAAAGTATTTTTACTTTGAGTTTCTAATTGTATATCTTTGGAATTGACTCCTAAAGCGATTAAAATTTCTTGATAGGCCTTAGCTTCGGATTTTTTATTATTCAATGGATCTCCTCCGCTTATTAGGATATGACAAATTTTATTTGCACCTTTGCATTCACGATAAATTATAGTTGTTTGAGTAATTCTTGAAAATGATAAAATGCTGGGATTTACTTTGTCAGTATTGGGGTTCTTGGTAGTACCCGCACCTAAGAGAATAATGGTATTAGTTTTTTTCCAACCGATAGGGGACAATTGACCATAAGAAGATTGTAAGTTATGTAGCAAATAAGCCGGTAAAAAGCCATTACCTATAACAATATAACTTAAAAGAACAATTGATCCAACAATTAAACTTGTTTTTTTATAATTGAATAGGCTTAATAAAATACATATTAGGAATAAGAGAAATATAAAAAATGTTGACATATTAATTTTTACCCACCTTGATAATAGAAAGCATAGATTAAAAGATGAAAAAACAAAATAGTTCGATTGGAATTCTTGACTCAATTCTAAAACCATGAATAATAGCTACCTTAATATATTTTATTGGAAAATTTAGTGGCCAGTACTGCTTAAATAATCTGATTTGGATTCTAAGGGAAGAATTATGCATGTGATCGACAGAATTTCTGATCAAGAAATAAACTTTAGTGAACAATATAAACTTTATTTGAATACTTTTAATTTTTCAATCAGTGAATATATTTCCGAAGTAAATAAACATTCTTTAAAGCAATTACTGTTGGCGTTCTTGCGCGAAGATATTTTTCCTTATCATTATCAAAACGCCACAGTAATTTTTGATCTTCAACGTTCCAACTATTTTATCTATGTTACTCGAGTAAAATTATTTTCGTTATTAAGGTTTACAAATTTTGATAGCTTAATTTTAAAACATAAGGCCACATCCTTAAAGCAAACGATTACTGATCCTTTAAAATTATTGGATATTGTCAAAAATGAATTAGAAAATATTTTAGACATGGATCAATGGTTAAAATTTTATAAAGAAATTGCTAATAATTTACAAAATGCTTTACTTTCTACTTGGAAAAAATATAGTGTAAACACATTGATAGATCGAAGTAAAAAAAAACCCGATCATCAGCTTAATAGTTTATTAAAATCATCTCAAATTGCGGTCAATAGCTCGCTGAAGTTTGAACAATCAGTATTTAATGGACATCCTTATCACCCGTGTGCTAAAACCAAGCTGGGTTTTACGGTCGAAGATACCATTAATTATTCACCTGAATTTCAGTCTAAAGTAGATATTCATATAGCAGCAGTGCAAAAGCAATATGTCCATATTGAATCTATGCAGAAAAATATAAATTTTACTGAATGGTTTAGTAAGTATTACCCGGAGGCTTGGGTTAATTGGTTAGAAGAGATGAAAAAAAGTAAGTTGGAAGTACAGAACTACATTCCATTTCCAGTTCATCCTTGGCAAGTTTACTACTTTACATTTATTTCCCCTCTATTTAAAGATTATATCGAAAGCAAAGTGATTGTTATTTTTGATAAAGCTAAAATTATAGCAAGTCCCACTTTATCGTTTCGTACCCTTTTGCCAATAGACAACATTAATTCTCCTTATATAAAACTACCGGTTGCAGTGCAAGCAACAAGCATTGTGAGAACATTATCACCCATATCTACCAAAAATATGCCACGAATAAGTAATATTCTGCAAAACATTTTGGTAACAGAGAATTACTTTTCTAATCGCTTGAGTTTACTGCCTGAGTCCCATGGATTACATCTAAAAGAACTTAATATAGATGAGGCAAAACATTTCACTGCTATTTTTCGAGAAAATATAACGAAACATCTGGCAGAGAATGAAATGGCTATTGTTGTAGCCGCGTTTTTTGAAAAATCCACATTAAGTGAAACTAATTTATTCATTGAGATAATGGAACTATCAGGATGTTTAACTTTTCAAGATGCATTAGGGTATTTTCTTCATTACACTGACCTTGTATTAGGAAGCTATTTAGATCTATTTTTACTTTATGGTGTTGCTTTGGAAGGGCATCAGCAAAATACTTTGGCTATCCTTAGGGAAGGAAAAATTAAAAGATTTATAGCTAGAGATTTTGATGGGATAGAAATGCATGACGAAAGTTTGAAAGCGATGGGAGTTAACCTAGATTTAACTGAAAACTCTCCTTATTTGCAGAAAAATAAAGAGACTGTAAGAAATCAACTTTTATATACAGTTTATCAATTGCATTTAGGTGAAATTATACTACTTTTAGCAAATTATTATAATTGTGACGAAAAACCTTTTTGGAAAATTGTTAGAAAAGTAACAGAGCAAAGATTTGATGCGCTAAAACATAGAATGTGTCCAAATATTTGGAAAAAAGAATTAAATACGATTTTAAATAATCATTGGCCAGTTAAAGCATTGCTTCGGATGAGATTAGAAAAAAATTATCTACGTGATGGCTTGTTCTCCCAGATAGCAAACCCCTTAAGCATATAACTATGAAGATTGTGACATCCAATGTAGATTGGTGTCAGCAGACCCGTTATATAATATTTGGCCAGTTAATTATTATTGCCATGCTTGACATGAGCGATCCCTACTGGCCATTAATTATCGCTTCACATCATACTTTTCATCCAAAAATATTACAATATTGGAGTGGTGCCATTTATATGGCGCCCATGTTAACAACAATTTTTACTACGTTATTGTGGACTAAAATTGGGGAGCACGTAGGGTTCAAAAAAATGATTCTTCGTTCAGGAATTGCTTTAGCGGCTACTCAATGGGCGTTAATTTTTTTAAAAAATCCATGGGAAATTTTATTAATCAGATTACTGCAAGGCGCGTTAGCGGGTTTTACGGCGGCTGCTCAAGCATGGTCATTAAAAATAACGCCTAGTCAAACTCATAGTCGAATAGTAGGACGCTTACAATCAGCTACAGCAATAGGGAGTATTGTAGGTCCTGTATGTGGAGGTTTCCTAGCCAATTATTATGGATATCTGTCAATTTTTATAATTTCAGGTATTGTTTGTATGTTTATTTCGATCTTTTTAGCTTTTTTTTTAGTTGAGAGCCCGGTCAATAAAGAAAATATAAAAAGTAAAATTAAACAGGTAAAAAAAATTTATCCCAGACAAAATTCGTTACTTTTACTGATTTGTTTTACGCAAGCGGCGCGATGGATGTCTACCCCTTTCTTCTCTCTATATATTGTGAAAAAATTACATTCCAGCAACCTAACTGTTGGCATTATATATGCTTTAATGGCATTGGCAATGTCATTAACAACACCTAATCTTGGTCGAATCCTCGATAGGCGAAATGGTCACTTATTATGGAGTAAGATAATATTAGTTATTGCGCTGTTAATAAGTGGTTTAGTTTATTTTGGCTATGCTTTTATTACTAAGGCCTCTTTAGCATTTATACTAAGTTTATTTTTAGGGGTAAGCTTTGGGGCTATAAATTTGATACTTTTTACTTTTTTATTAAAGGGGATTAGTGATGATAGACGCTCACAGTTAGTGGGTTTAGGTAACACCTCGTTAAAATTAGGTAATTTATTGGGGATCATGATTGGATCTATAATCCAAGCAGAAAGCAATTTTTTGATAAGTTTCGTCTTTATAGGTGCTTTCTACTTTTTTTTGGCAGGTTTATCTTTACGATATGCGTAAGGCTGAGTTTATTGCTTTAATATAATTATTATTAACTATTAATGAATCCACCGAATACAGATTGAATATTTATGAAAGTGATTACAAAACAATTTTCATGTTTCTTTTTAGTGGGGTCGCTATCTGCATTAATTCAATTTTCGATATTAATAAGCTTTGTTGAGTTTTTTTATATTAAACCTATTTTTGCTTCTATGATTGGTTATGTTGCTGGGGCCTTGATTAATTATATCTTAAACCATTATTTAACTTTTAAAAGCAGTTTATCACATAAAAAGACCCTCCTTAGATTTACATTTAATTCAATATTTGGGCTTATTCTTAATTTTTGTTTAATGAAAATTCTTTTAATTTATTATCCCTATATTTTAAGTCAAATAGTAGTTTCAGGAGTTATTTTATTTTGGAATTTTTTAATACACAGATATTGGACTTTTGGGCCTAATAGGGCCTCTAATATGAAATAAATCTTGTAATTTATTTCTGCCTTAAAATCTTTTCAAAAACTTATAAATTAAGAATCATACATTCGGAATATGTTTTCATTTTTCGAGCAAGCCTATATACACCAATGTTAAATTCACCATTGATGAAAGCACGAGTACGTGTGGGTTTGTCTATAATGAGAGTACATGATCTCAAACCCACCTTTGGCAGAAATGTACGTGCTACTGAAGTTAGTTTTGAATATCGACAAAACTAACTTGGACATAATAAAGGACGTATTACAACGCACTATTCTCAATTTGAATGTAACAATTTAATTTGTACTGCTAATAAGGTTTGTGATTTAAAAAATAATTAAGTGATTATTATAAGCACGAAAGAAAAAATTACTAGCTCCCGCAAAAATCCCGCAAGAGAATTCTGTAAATCATTTAAAAGTGTAAGTCTTTGATTTTACTGATGGTCCGTGATGGGTTCGAACCATCGACCAATAGATTAAGGGGCTTACTTAAAATATAATTTATTGATAAAACAACTTTTTGGCGATCATTACAATCTGTAGAACAATGTATAACAAAACCCTACTCTGTCCCGCAAAAGTCCGGCATGGAGTTTTTTTGATTTTTATTATCATTATGGTAATATGTTGCATGTTAATCTTAGTTAATCAAATTCTAATAATAATTTAAATGGATTTAAAATGTTCGACTTAAAGTTCTTAGAAAACCTTAATCTTAATATAAATTCAATAAATCTGAGGCATCAGACTCAAATTCACCAGAAATCAAAAATTTCTTAAAATCATTCGATCATCAATTAAGACAAATAAATAATACAGAGCCTAATAGACTTCGTATTCAATATTACTCTAATAGACCCATTTGCAATGCTAGAAACTTAAGCTTGCGCGAGGAAGAATTCAATAAACTTTACCCTCAAGGGTAAATTAATCTAGATTCGCCAAATTTTTATTTAGGCTCTTTATTAATGTTTATCTAATAACTTGCTTTTCAGAGATTCCTTACCTAAACACTATGCTCTTTGGTAATAAAATGGGATCGATTTTTCAACTGTCGATAGTATGTTAAAGTTTCTAGGACATTATTTTCAATTTTTTTTAAATTGTCCTTAATAATATCTTTTACATTATCATTACTTAGTTCTCTCTTATCATGTAATCTCCCGAAAAATTTAATTAAAATACATTCGACATAATTAACAACCAACTTAACAAAAAAAGAGTGCCGTTCTCCCCAACTAATGTTAACCATATAACTTTTTCCAATTCGCTTTCTGTTCTTTATAAGAAGGATCTTTTTCTGCTTTTTGCCACTTTCTATAAAATAGATTAGCGCTTATAGCTTTAGATGCTTCTCCAGTACCTTTAGGCAATAATTTTTTATCTATAGAGCCATATTTTCGTCCACCATGATAATTTGCATACCGCCTTGCACGAGTAAATCCCATTTGTAAAAATTTACGTGCAAGATCAGCACCAACAAACTCTTTGTTTTTTAGATAGTGTTTAAAAAGTTTAAATAAAGCGACACTACTTTTTTTGGCTTCTTGGGGCGTCTTAAAATGCCAAAAAGGTAACAATTCACTTTTGTAAGGCTCGCAGATTAATACCCCTTGTTCTCCTTTACCAACACGATATAGCTCCGGATTCTTGCGATAATCAATATCTTTTTTCCAAGGATAGCGGCTTCTATCAAAATTTAAATAGCTGGGTGTCATTCTACGCGGTGACATATCCTAATCCCTTAAATTGTATTAGTTCCGACCTAATCGTACGCAGAGCTTGAAAAGCGAGTGTTTTCCGGTTTTGATAGAAGTCCAAAAATTTGATTCAAAACATAAAAGCAGAGGGGACTCTCAGGTTACATAGTAATGATGAGACTAAGTAAACTATCTTGAATTTACCTTGATAGGCCTATTTTATCCCATTCCTTCTTAAGTTTGCCGTTTAGTTAAGGATTAAATGAATAAAGGCTCGTTGCACTCTCATTTGTTCAAATTGCAGTCATTAGCAACCTTCTTGCAACCAATAAAATACCTTCATGTTTACCCTCTTCT